>JAHWFO010055111.1:461600-544486 GCA_023313115.1 Rhysida immarginata | reverse complement strand
AGCCAACGAGAAAGACAGGCCTGGGGACTCAAAAGTCACCTGACCATAGTAGTCAGAGCAACAATCCAACTTTCATTGCCTCTGTCTTGGATTTTAACAATCAGGGCTTTTTCGTTTGTTGGAAACAATGTAGGTTGGATTGTTGCTCAGATTACTATGGTCAAGTGACTTAAGATTGCCTAGATTTGTCTTTTTCGTCGGCTACGAGACAAACTCGAGGCCAACGACAAAAACAGGCCTCCAAGTGATAAAGCCAAAATGGAAAAATTGAGAAATGCCAAAAGCAACAATGGAAATTATTCAGTAAAACAGGTCTGTAATAATATAGGAGGTCATGAAGGTTAACAATGCAGGTTGGATTGTTGATAGCACCCCGGTGGTCAGGTGACTTTTCCACTTCGAAGCCGGTTTTTCTCGTTGGCTTCGAGCCAAAACGTAGCCGACGAGAAAGGCAGGCCTGAACACTCAAAATTCACCTAAACACAGCAGTCTGAGCAACAATCCAAACTTCAGTGTTTCCAATAAACGAAAAAACACAGATTGTTAAAAGACACAATTGTAAACAATGAAAAAGCTACGTCATTTCAGATTGGAACGAGGCCAACAAGAGACAGGCCAGGGCCAACACCTCCTAGAAAGAAAGCCTGTGCACTGAAAATGCATACAGTGTTACATGTTCATAAGAACTTCTTATTAAGAAGTCTTAATTTAGGGCTCATTATTGGTAGAAATGCAATTAGCAATGCCTTTTTATGATGGACTGTTGCCCGGACCCCCATGGTCAAGTGATTTTTGAGTGCCCTGGTCTGTCTCTCGTTGGCCTCGACATTGGAAACATCACACGCGTTCGCGTTTACGTGGTCTCTCTAATAAACCCTAAATTTGGTCGACTTACGTTGATGTAACAACGTATGACGTTTCAGTTATTTGGCTTTCTTTCTTGGAGGTGTTGCACAGGTCCGACGGGATTTACAGGCCCATAAATCTCGTCGGCCTTGGTTTGGCAAAGATGACGTCATGCGCAGTTAACGTTTTTAAATGGAGGGGGGCTCCCAATTCGTTTATTTGTTGCCTCTTTCTTAAAAAATTTGTAACTTTTCCATAAAAACTTGTTGTTTGGTATTTTATACGTTATTCTTTCTGATTAATTATTATGACGATAGCGATTTTTTTGGTGCCATTTGCTATAATTTCTGTAATTTTAAGTTTTAAACAATTATCGATGCTGTAAGTTCACTTTTAAACAGATTTTGAGCGCACAAATTGCAATTCCCCCCCCCCCCCACCCATTAAAAACAATGAACTTCTTTCTTAGAATGTAATCTATAATACGTGACTGTCTACGCTTATTGGAGAATTAATTTGGATGAGAATATCGAGCTGTCTGCGATGGCATTACTGCTAAGCTATGAAGTGCACGAAAATATTCAGACATCAACTATAAATTCGAATTTTATATATAATGAGTTACACTATTGGAAATAGAAAAACAAAATGTTGCTAGGTTTTGATGATTCATTTTCTGATATCTGTCGACATACGCCTACAAGAACGTTATTGAAGAACAGAAGAATGCTTCTAATACTTGTTTATGGTTTTAATAAAAATAACCAGAATTTAGGTTACAAAAGCTCAAAACAAATTCTTATTCAAGACAATAAACTAGATTTCCTTATTAAATTCTTATTTAAAGCGTTCATCTCTTTATACAACAATGTTTTATTTACTCTTGGTCGCCTACCAGATCGATAGAGAGGAATGGAATGTTTCTTGTGTTTCTATGACTACCCATGTGAATAGGAACGAAAACATTTGTTTTAGAGAAAGCCTGGGGAGAGAAAGAGTAAAAAAAAAAAAACATATAATAATAATTATGAAAAAGAGACTGTGATATAACGCCGGAAGTCAATCAACAACCGGAAGAGGGGAACCCTCGAAATGGTGTTAAAGCTGTTTGAGATTTGTATCATAATCTCATAGAATAAATCTATAGGTATCATTAGATCGAAATAACAATTGTTTTAAATTCCTTAAAGGGGCGATTTGTTTCGGAATCTCATTTGAATGGGCAGCCGGAAACAGCAGATTCATTTCCGACATCCAATTCATGGAAGATTAAAAAATATTAATATTATTTATTTACATCACCACCAATAAATAAATGAATCGAAATGAGTTCCATTTGAGACGGTCGCTTGATATGCATGCAAATGTTGAATAAAACTAAACAGCATTTCGCGCCGACAATGACATAATATTTGTCTATTTGCTTTTTACGCAACATAAAAATCTCTTTTATTGACGCTTATGGGCTGTTAAAAGTAGAAATATGGAGAGAACAGCCTTCGGAAGTAGGTTACACACGGGAAAAATTGTATGGCTGGCACCTTTAAGAAATAAAATTAACTCTTTGGCTCAATATTGGCGCCTCTTCTGTTTAATTTATTCGATCAAATTAATTTTTTATAGATATTGCGCAGCTTCTCTTAGATCTCAACAGTAACCTGTCAAAATTAACACTCCAGAGGTGGGACGGATGTTTGTAACACGAATGGTGGCGCGCGGTCTGTGAGACCGCATTTTGAAACTACTTTTTTTAAAATGTTCAAAAATGAAATTCATGAATGTTTTTTATCTATCACTTAATTTACCTCATTATTAATAGAACATCTCAAAAAACTTTTCAATATTATCTAAAAAACGCAACTTTTAGAAAGAATTTTTTTTTAAAAAAAATTCTTTTTCCATAAAAATTAAACATGAATATTTCGGGAAAGGCATTTATATATAAAAATAAAATAGTTGAAAAATTTATACTTTGCATTATTTTTACTTTTCACACACATATACTTTCTACTATAAAATAATTTTTCTCGATATTCAAAATTATTTTATTCAAAACTAGTATAAACGGGGGTCAAATGTATATGAAATTATATTTATAGAAGAGTTTACTGCTCTTGAAATTCAGAAAAAAGCATTAGTATACTTGCATTATAATTTGCGTTTCGCTCCAAATATTTCTTTTCAAAGTAGGAAAATATTAATAAACAAAAAAGAGATTGGAAATTACCTGGAGAATATGTTCAGGTAATAACAAATTAAAAATAATTTTTAAAAAAAGACTTTTACATCATTTTATTTTAGTAACGAAGTTGGTGGCGCGCGGTCCCTGAGACCGCACGCCCTATATACGTGAATCTAGGGAAGAAATCGTGATTATGGCATACTGACTTCTAGAAGGGTCTAAGTTGGCAGAATACAGAAGTGGTCAGTTGTTTCTTTTAAATTCATAAGAAGATATTCACAAAAATGTAGTGATGCGGTCCCTGAGACCGCGCGTCATCTTTGGAAAACTAATGTTTTTCTATCAGCAGAATAAACGACACATTCCTATAGCTCCGTTGGTATATTACAGTTCCCAATAATATCAACTACATTTGTCAAAAAACCGCTGCTGTGACGTTGTTTGCTTGTCTCGACTTTCCTGCCACCTACCAGATATTTCTACAACTCACTTTCAATGGATCTGCAGAATTACAACACTGTGGGGCGAAATTTGGAATTTTAATTACTATTTTGCAGTTTTCATTTGACTCACCCTCGTAACATGAAATTGCTTATATAACTTTCGCCATTTGGGTCATGTTTGGTGGATGAAATATTGTGATCAATATTCAACCCCTTTCACTAATCCGCTTTTGCTGAAATTTTGTACACATACGTAAAGTAAGTGACAATGCATGAATCAAAAAAAAATTTCAAAAAATCCAAAAGGGGGGCGGGGGCCGGATTAATATGAAATACAATTGGCTAATTTTTGTTTGTTTGCTCAAGAGATGGCGCTATGTGTGACTAATTTTGACATAAGCGTTGTTTTTTGAAAAAAAAAATTTTTCTTCACTTGTCTTCTGATGTATTTTGGTGTGCTAAATACGAATATAACCAACACCTCCTAAAGAGAAAGCCTCTGCACGGAAACGTCATACATTGTTACATCATCATAGTAGTGCTTTGTTATTCGTATTTCTACCAATAATAAGCCCTGAATTTGCACTACTCTGATGATGCAACAATGTATGACGGTTTCCGTGCAGAGGCTTTCTCTTTAGGAGGTGTTGATATAACCATTAAAATTTTTTATTGGTTCTCGTTTTGAAGATATTTCATACAGTTCACTAGGTGATATACCCAGCGTTGCTCGGTCTATTTCCCTGGCGCCATCTTTTGAGTAAACAAACAAACATAAACCAAGTAAATTTCATGTATAGGTATATATTTTTACCCCCCCCCCCTTCGGCACATGTAAATCATACTCTGAACCTAATGAACATATGGTGCGTATATGAGCTTAATCGGATAAGTGGTTCAAAAGTTTTTAGAACATTTACAAACTCGCCCTGAACCTGAAATTTTATATAAAAATTTTCTAGCCGAGCAAGGGAATTGTCCTACTTGCGGAAGGAACGGACTTGCAGACAAAATGTAGCAGTGGGAGAAGAAGAACATTCAGCACCCAGCTCTAAACTCAAAAAATCCTACTAGCACCCTTGCACATGCAACTAAGTTTGCTGAAGCCATGGATCGGGCTTTGCCAGCTTTCCGATACCTTCGGGAAAAATTTCCTCAACTCACGAATCAAAGATTAAGGAGGAAGTTTTTGTGGGTCCTCAGATTCAAGAGCTTTTCAAAGACGACCAGTTCAACAACTTGCTGCAGAGTGATGCGAAAAAAGCATGGAATGCTTTTCGCCTAGTTTCTACCAACTTTCTCGGGAATGTTAGGACAGCAAAGTACAAGGAACTCGTAGAAGACATGTTGATGCAGTATCAGAATCTGGGACCATTCGGCGATCAGTGCATCCCGTCATTCCATCACCGTGCGTGATGGAGGGTCCAGCTTGCGGACATGGCGGTCGAGATGGTCCCACAAATGTTCAATGGGGTTGAGGTCCGGGGAGTTTGGTGGCCATGGGAGTAGCTTGAATTCATCCTCATGCTCCTCGAACCAGTCGTGGACAATTTTGGCAGTAAGGCAGGGAGCATTGTCCTGTTGAAAGCTGCCATCACCCTGAAGAAACACTGTCGACATGAAGGGGTGTACCTGGTCTGCGACGATCATCAGGTAACGAACAGCATTCAGTGTACCCTCCAGCGGTATCAGTGGAATGCTTCCCGGCGAATTCTCCATCGTCCGTCCACTCTGTTCACCAGAAACCGCGACTCATCAGAGAAAGCAACTCTTCGCCACTCGGCCGAAGTCCGATGGCGATAGTCCATTGCGAATTGGAGGAGTTTTCGGCGATGCACAGGCGTCGACATGGGTGCAGTTACCATACGCCTGCTCGAGAGCCCCAACCTCAAGAGGGATCGTTACACTGTCTTGGTGTCCTAGTGGCCCCACTGTTCGTTTGCTGTGTCAGTTGCTCAACAGTGGCACGCCGATTGGTCTAGGATCGATGGCCCGTGGGGTCCCACAGTTACCTCTTCGGTTGCTCGAAGGTAAACCTTCACGACGGCAGTTGACAAAGGTGGCAGTTTCTGAAATGCATACCATGGGACTAGTTCATATCATTGTCATTCTGATCAATGATTGTTGGAAATTTGGACATTTCCCTAAACACATAAATACAAGGTTATTCAAAAAGACTGAAAGACACCCAATGTTTATTTCAAACAAAATTCATTCGTTACAACAGAGCAGCTTTTAAACCTTGAATCTTCATGTATTCACGAACATGTCTTTCTGTCATTTACAGTTTATTTGAAATAAATATTGAAAACCTGCTCCACCGTTTTGAATAACCCTGCATTTCAAAAAGCATTTCATGGAGAGTGTCATATTATCATTTATGGTTTCCCGGGGACATTAAGCCCGTATAGACATATTAAGCATTTAAGCCTCTAAATGCCTCGGAAATTCATTGTAAACCAGTTTTAAAGTTTATGGCCAGTAAGCTACGAAAATATGAAAATGTAAAATAAAGGCTGTGCTGATCTAATAATTTACACTCCTCTATGTTCATCACATTTCTCTGCATGGTGTTATCGACTTTCGTGCCGCAAGGTATATGGAATGTTGAACCTAATCATCCATTTAATCTAGAACGGGACAGCCTCTTTAAAAGCATTTTAGGTATTGCTTAATTTCAAATTCGTTTAATTACGACTTCAAAAATTCACCATCTAGACAATGTACAAATATTCTATTGTCTCTAAGCCATTTTCTAAGCTAAATTGCCTAGGTGTTGCGTTATTCCCTTCGTGAAACACATTTTCATGCCTCGGAGAGCAAACACAATACAAGGAAACGTGCATTTAAAGGGAGGTATCCTTAAAATCAAAAGACCATATCTAACTAGTTTCCTCAAAGCAGAATCAGTTTGAAAACTTTCCAGTGCTTTTTTTTTCTCTCTCTCTCTCTCTTTTCCTCTACCTCAGGTCGAACGCCAAATGAAGTCAAGAATCTCATCAGATTGCCTAAGAACTTTACGAACGCGACCTGGCTTCATCTCCCATACATTATTCGCCCTTAAGACACCAAAAACTGCAGCCCGGTAGGCAACTTTAGTAGTTTTGAATCGACACAAAACCTGTCGGTGCGAACGATATCAATCAGGTAGAATAATCCGTTGGGAATGTTTGCTTGTTAAGAACAAAAGAACTCCCATAAGCGAGTTTAGTTAGACATGCGCCATAAGTGACAGATTAACACTGGAGCAAAGTGGTTGCAAGGTTGGTGGAAGTATAGATTCGTAAACCCTAATCTGTCTAAAGTTTCCAGAACGATTTGCAAGGCAAGATCCATCAAGCCGTTAAGCAAGCTACTGTCTATGAAAACGTTTGAGTAGGAGGCAAACAATACCGAGATAATGCGGGACGACTCAGAACAGATGAATTGCCTTGAATACTGCTGTTGTGCAAGCAACTCACACGGTGCAATTTGGAATCTAGATACACATTAATATGACCACCTGCTAGTATACGGAACATCCACCTTTGGCGGCAAGCACAGCAGCTAGTCGACGTGGCAGAGAGTCAGTAAGTCCTCGGAAGGTGGTTGCAGGTATCTGGGACCATTCGGCGATCATGGTGGACGGTCCAGCTTGCGGACATAGCGATCGAGATGGTCCCACAAATGTTCAATGGGGTTGAGGTCCGGGGAGTTTGGTGGCCATGGGAGTAGCTTGAGTTTTGGCAGTATGGCAGGGAGCATTGTCCTGTTAAAAGTGCCATCATCCTGAGGAAACACTGTCGACGCGAAGGGGTGTACCTGGTCTGCGACGATCGTCAGGTAACGAGCAGCATTCAGTGTACCCTCCAGCGGTATCAGTGGACTCGGACCATACCACGAAAACATCCCTCAAACAGTCACACATCCCCCACCAGCCTGTCGTCTGCCAAACGATGGTGTTGGGATGCCTGTTCTCAGATGCTTCCTGGCAAATTCTCCATCGTCCGTCCACTCTGTTCACCAGAAACCGCGACTCGTCAGAGAAAGCGACCCTTTGCCGCTCGGCCGAGGTCCAATGGCGATAGTCCATTGCGAATTGGAGGAGTTTTCGGCGATACACAAGCGTCAACGTGGGTACTTTTACCATACGCCTACTCCGGAGCCCCAACCCAATTGAACATTTGTGGGACCATCTCGATCGCTGTACTGTCTTGGTGTCCTAGTGGCCCCACTGTTCATTTGCTGTGTCAGTTGCTCAACAGTGGCACGCCGATTGGTCTAGGATTGATGGCCCATGGGGTCCCACAGTTACCTCTTCGGTTGCTCGAAACTGTCTGGTTCGTCCAGTCGCGGTACACCTTCACAACGGCAGCCCTAGAGCAGTTCACAAAGGTGGCCGTTTCTGAAATGCTGTCCCCCCCTTGGCCCGATAGCCAATGATCATCCCCTTTTGGAGGTCCGACAGGTCACTTGCTCTGCCCATGACGGCGACAATTGCTGTTTTAACGGATGCTACTACACGTCTGCTGTTGTCAGCTTTTAATGATATGCAATGATTTTTCATCTGCATACCATGGGACGTTCCAACATGTTCGAGGAGAGGTGGTCATATTAACGTGTCCCGACCCCGTATACTTACGAATGATGCAGCAGTACGTGACTGATGAGCTTCCACTACAGATCCGATTGGCGCGGTAATTAAAATAATTAAGATTGGGACTACTAAAGTGTTCCAAGTCGCGACTGTCAGCAAGTATTGGGACTAAGCGATCATTATGGACGCTGGCGTTTTAGACCAAATTTCAAACCACATTATATGGAATTAATTCATTTTTTTTTAGAAAAAAAAAAAAGCTCAGGCAATATCCCCATCCCCGCAGAACTTAACATCCGACGAGAGTTGCGGTCAGATTGGAAATCCCGGCTTAAGGGATCAACGGCTTAACGGCTTTGGCAAAAGGGTTTTAAATATTCACGGTTAGCTTTAAAGGGTTATTTTTTTGTGTCAGCATTTATATTTTCCGATAAGTGGAAGGAAGAATATCGATCGCGGAAATCGGATTCATTAACCATTTATAAAAATCGCAGTTCGGGCGTCGAAGCAAGGGTGGTTGAGTGTTAAAATTTTCACCAACGGGAAAAGGTTGCTTATTATTGAATAGAATAAATTTTGAACGATACTTCTAAATTATCTAATCAACAGGAAGAGATACAGATTTCTAAATAAGAGAGGAATATCTGAATAAAACACAGCAGCCTTTGTATCTCACTAAGTTGAATCTTAGTTTACGGCCGGTTGCAACAACGTCAGTTAAAACGACCCTAACTTTCGGTTAGTTAACGATCGGTTAAGTCTTTAACCGGGAAATGTTGCACCAAGCCTAGTTAAGTCTCAGTTAGCTAACTGGATGGAATATGAGTAACGAGGACTGTGATTGGTTCGTTTTGCTACAATTAAACTTCTGGTCAACATGGCTGATTGTTTTCAATGAGCTGTTTGATAACTAGATTATCCAAATAGCGTATCAATTTAGCTGTTTGATAATTAGCTTATCCAACGAGTTATCCAATTAACATATCCATTTAACTTTTCCAATTAGCTGTTTGATAATATTAACTTATCCGTTTAGCTGTTCGATAATTAGCATATCCTGATTGCTGTTTGAAAACTAGCTTATCCAATTAGCTTATCAAACTAGCTTATCCAGGAGCTTATCCAGGAGCTTATCCAGGAGCTTATCCAAATAGGTGTTTGATAATTAGCTTATCCTAATTGCTATTCAAATCGCTTATCCATTTAGCTTATCCAATTAGCTTATCCAAATAGCTTATCCAATTAGCTTATTCATTTAGCTTATCCAATTAGCTTATCCAAATAGTTGTTTGATAATTAGCTTATCCAAATAGCTTATCCAGTTAGCTTATCCAATTAGCTTATCCATTTAGCATATCCAATTAGCTTATCCAATTAGCTTATCCAAATAGTTTATCCAATTAGATTATCCATTTAGGTTATCCAATTAGCTTATCCATTTAGCATATCCACTTAGCTTATCCAAATCGTTTATACAGTTATCTTATCCAAATAGCTTATCCAAACAGCTGGTTAATAATTAATTTTCCAAACGGCATATCCAAACAGCTTATCCAATTATCTTATCCAAACAACTTCTTGATAATTAGTTATCCAAATGGCCTATTCAAAAAACTTATCCAAATTTATTTGCTATTAAATATTTCAAGTACATTAACTTATCCAAATGACTTATCCAAATAGCTTATCCATTTAGTTTATCTAAATAATTTGCACAATTAGCTTATCTATTTATCTGTTTGATAATTAGTTTATCCAATTAGTTTAAAATATATTTCTGTTTACTAAAGAAATATGGCCATTTTGCTTCACTAACCATGGACTTAAACCGTGGTCATCGAGCGTTTAAGTTAAACCGCCACTTAACGTCTGGTTAAGCCCTAATCTCTCTTGATGCAACGCAAAAAATTTTAAACGGGACTTTAACGAAGAGTTAGTTTTAACTGACCTTGTTGCAACCGGCCGTTAAAGATGTTTTGTACTGTTGCTCAGTCAAACGCGCAGGTGCTATGGTATCGCAGATTACATTACGAGGCCTGTGAGAAAAGTAAAAAAAAATTACACACCTGGAGCATTGGAAACCTAATCACCCTCAAAGTAGTCTCCTTGGGACTCCACCCACTGCTCCCAGCGATGCCGCCATTCTTGGAAGCATTCCTGGAAAGCGTCTTTCGGAATGGAGTTTAGCTCGGCTAAAATCGCGTTTCTTTCAATGGCCTCTTGAGTTTAGGGAACAGCCAAAAGTCGCAGGGGGCCAGGTCAGGAGAGTAAGGAGCCTGTTGTACCACGGGAGTCTGGTTTTTGAGGCGCCAATTGCCTGTTGACCACAACTGCGGTCTCTTGCGCCGCACTGCATTACGTAGGCGACGGAGGACGTCCCTGCAGTACTCTTTGGTGATTGTTTGACCCTGTGGTGCGTACTCGTGGTGTCAAAGAAAGCAGTCAGCATCACTTTCACATTGCTGCGCACTTGGCGGGCCTTCTTTGGTCGTGGTGACGAGGAATGCTTCCACGTGACGACCACCTGGCTGTCGCCCAGTTTCTGGCAAAATTTGATGCAGTAACGCTGCTCCAGTCGTTCCGTCGTTTTCCTTCAAATCAAAAACCGACGAGAGCACAACACACTACCTCCCTCTAATGCGGATTGCCAGCAACTGACGTTATTGAGAGGCGGGAAAAAATTCACGCATACGCACAAAGGTTCAAGGTCGGCTCATGCAAGCGCGCGCGATCCAAATCCATCAGGTTTTCGCAAAAAAAAAATTAGGTCGGATACTTTTCTCACAGGCCTCGTACACTTTAAAGAACATTCTTCCAATATTTTGGAGTCATTCACTGTTTCTGCAGATTTTATTGATTTTATTGTTTCTCGCGGGTGCGTTCTTGGCCAAAGCGAGAAAACATGATAGCCGATAATCATGGACAAGGATGGACAGTGCATCCATGACTTTGTAAATGTCTAGCCTAGTACAGGTAAAAGTTAGTTCTGATCAAAAACTACCAAAAACTTGATTTCCATCTGACTTCAATCTTTTGGTGAAAAACTCACAAAAAGACTCTAAAAAAATACTCGGTTGGTGAAATACTCGGACTCTGCGTGTAGCTTTCACCAAATTATACACCCATGCAAAACCAGTCGACCCATTCTCAAAATTTTCCAAGAAATTAATTCATAAAGTTTGTTATAATTGACTACATTTTAGAAATGCGCGAATTGTACCACAGGCCTCAAATCCCGTCTTTTTTTCTCGAGTACGCGCATCACACAAAAACCACTGGACGGATTTTGATGAAACTTAGCATGGTTACTAGAAATTCCACACGTCGCATGACGAGTGTCAACCGTACAGGTTGAAGGGTAAAGAAATGAAAGTGTTCAAAACTTATATTCTGCAACAATATAGGCCTACTGTTCATCTGCATATAAAACAAATTGGGCTAGCGCAAGTCGGACTCGCGCATCGAGGGTTCCGTATTACCATACAAGGCGTGTCTAAAAAGTTCGGTGAATGGTGTCATATCTGAACGGCAACTTGGCGCATGCGCATGGTTCTTCAGAGACTTGGGGAGAATCGATACACAGCATGCAATGCATGTGACTGGCAGTGTAAACAGACTGCGACCAGTTGAACCTTGTCAGTGTGAGAGGAAGAGTTAAGTATTGCCAAGTTGTCGTTCAGATATGACACCATTCACCGAACTTTTTAGACACACCTTGTATATTTACCAAAATATGCCAGGTTCTGGAGGGTGTGGCACTGTGTTCTCGATTCGGCTTTTAAGTGTGGAAGTTTATAAAATAAGCAATTGATTGCATAATAGGACTGGGTAAGAATTATGAAGACCGGAACCGAAGAAGAGCTTCCCTGGATGGGCTCTCAATTAGGTCCGCCCTGCTTGTTATAATAAAAAAGACCTGTCTCCTTTGAACAAAAAAGTTTTCAAATATTAAATTAAGAGATCACTTGAAAAAAGATTTTATGTTTGGCATTGCGCAAGTCCAACTCACACTTGGCCAGTTTTTCATTATTTGTTGTAATACTTTAGAGTTTGAACTAGAATCATGCCAAATTTGACGCTTCTATGTAGAACCGTTTTTTACGATAGAACAAAAAAACCAAAAAAAAACAAACAAACAAACAAAAAATGACGGAGTATTGTCTTGCCACAACAATCCCGGGCTTCGGACGGATTGTTGTAACTTTCTTTGTTGGCCTCGGACATTCGGACCGACGGATAAGAGAATTATACCATAGCCTAATAATGAGAAGTCTGTCCACTCTCGTTTTCAAATGTTGTCTAAATTCTCTAGTGGCGGACTAACTCTAAGTCAAATTCATTGTTTATTACTGCAATCATAACGGAGACAAAATGTCGTTTATTAAATTGGAGAAATTTTTCTGAAGAAATTTAATTTCCAAGTCCTTTACACTAAACGTTTTTCTATTTTTTTCTTTTCGAAAAGAAAAAAAAAAAAAAAACCCAAAAAACCCAAGAAAATAAAACAACCGTGAGCTATATGAATTAAGGTTGTTATAACGGAACTCTTATTCAAAATAGTTTGAAATATAAAGGATTTTGCCATATTAGAAAATTTGATGAATGGTTTTCATTGGATTCCCTAAATTAGATGAAATAAAATCTTTTTTAAAAAATTATAGGACATCTAAAGTTTTTTTTATTCTTGCTGTTATGAATAGAAAATTGCATACATACCTTTTTTTTGCAGTCAGATAAAATGCGATGAAGAAAATCGTAAAAAGCTTTTGATAACGACCTGTCATTAACAAAACTCAATAGCAAAACAGTACCTGAATAGATCCAGAAAAGAGAAGGAGATAGCTGAACGCTTGGCGCGCTGCTGTCGTTATTATTGTTGTAGGACGTCGATCTGGCAACAGCTATAACAATGAAACCGACTCGGAGTGAACAGACTTCTCATTATTAGGCTATGATTATACTCTATCCAACGAGAGTTGGAGTGAGCGTGTCAAAGTAGAATCAACAATGTCTAACAATTGAAATAGGAAGTCTAACTGGACAGAGTATATTAGACAGCTTAAAGTCTGGTTCAACATTTAGGGTACGAGGTGCATTCAAGTTCTAAGGCCTCCGATTTTTTTTCTAATTAACTACTCACCCGAAATCGATGAAACTGGCGTTACTTCTCGACGTAATCGCCCTGCAGACGTACACATTTTTCACAACGCTGACGCCACGATTCCATGGCAGCGGCGAAGGCTTCTTTAGGAGTCTGTTTTGACCACTGGAAAATCGCTGAGGCAATAGCAGCACGGCTGGTGAATGTGCGGCCACGGAGAGTGTCTTTCATTGTTGGAAAAAGCCAAAAGTCACTAGGAGCCAGATCAGGTGAGTAGGGAGCATGAGGAATCACTTGAAAGTTGTTATCACGAAGAAACTGTTGCGTAACATTAGCTCGATGTGCGGGTGCGTTGTCTTGGTGAAACAGCACACGCGCAGCCCTTCCCGGATGTTTTTGTTGCAGTGCAGGAAGGACTTTGTTCTTCAAAACATTTTCGTAGGATGCACCTGTTACCGTGGTGCCCTTTGGAATCACCACATGTCTCCTTCAACTGTCGATGAATTTCAATTGGTTTCACACCACGCAAATTCAGAAAACGAATGATTGCACGCTGTTCAAGTAAGGAAAACGTCGCCATTTTAAGTATCTAAAACAGTTCTCATTCTCGCCGCTGGCGGTAAAATTCCATCTGCCATACGGTGCTGCCATCTCTGGGATGTATTGACAATGAACGCGGCCTCATTTTAAAACAATGCGCATGTTTCTATCTCTTTCCAATCCGGAGAAAAAAAATCGGAGGCCTTAGAACTTGAATGCACCTCGTACTTTTGATCCCTATAAATCACGAAGTTCCTGGGGAATTATATTTTTCTTTCCTTCTTTCTTTCTTTCTTTCTATTAGTTTTCTTAATTTTTTGTTTTGATTATGGTCCAAGGCTTGGAGGATATAAAAAACGGCATCAGCATATGTATCGGGATCTTCATTAAAAGCAGATAAAGGGAATGCAACATTGTCACATACAAAGATCTCTATTTCCAAAAAATTGACGAATTTATCGTTAAAAATAACTTTAAAAATTAAATAACGATCCAACATCCACATTTCAAAATTAGTGATTTTTCTAGGCGATTTTAGCCTGGCGCTGCACCCGGCCATTTTTCGTTGCACCCGGCCATTTTTCGTTGCGCCCGGCATTTTTTAAAACAGTAGTCAGTAATAGATACTAATCTGTACAAACAAATTTCTTTACTTAAACGCCTCCCTCCTCTAGAGCCGTGCGCAACGATCACGTGTTTCCTGTCGTTCGCAGCCACGTGATTAATACTTCCGGTACAGAGCATTGAAAAGCTCTGTTACCCTATGGTTCCATGTCCAACAAAATGTTGAATGTACTTTCATATGTTCTCTTTGTATTTTTATCTAGGTTCTGTATTAAATTTCAAGCATTACCTGGCAAAATCTACTTCCGGTATTTTGGGAGGTCCCATTTTTAGGGCTACTTCCGGTGTTTCTACTGGAGCACCCGGTTATACATATTTTCTAAAAAAATCACTAAAAATGAAATCCTAAAACCCCTAACAACCTGCAAATCAAACATAATTAAAAAAACTAATGCGAGTTGATTGTTGCTGTTGTTGTTGATTTTTATATTGTTGGCAGCTTGAATTTAGAAATTTAAATGCGTTTTGATGTCATGCTCCCGCCGGAACTCAGTGCGAGAGACCCACCTGAATTTGTTAGGCCCATTATATCGGAAATCCAGTATAATCATTTTTACGACCACAGGAAGATATTCACGGATGCGTCCTTAGCCCCAGGAAATACTTGTGGAGGTATAGGTATCTATGAGAACAACAGATGCATTATCTCAAGCAAAATCGCACCTGCAACCAGCGCAACTATGTTAGAACTAGCCGCCATCCACAAAGCCTTAACACAAATAGCCTTACAATCACCTGCCAAATTTTTAATCATCTCGGACTCCAAAAGTTCAATCATGGCAATCAAAAAATCCTTGGACTCAGGCAGGTGGTTCCACCGCGATGTGTTGGGGCGCATTGTTTCTCTTATTGAGTCGCTTTCTTCAGCCAATTTTTACATCAACCTCTTATGGATCCCGGGCCACAAAGGTATAAAGGGCAATGAAGTTGCAGACCACCTAGCCAACTGGGCTAGAACTTCCAAAAGACCCGCCAGGAAAGCTCATCTCGACCCCAAAAGCTTGAAAGCTTACACCAATAGCAAGCTCATGGTGCTCTGGAACGACGACTGGTGCGCCGATCCCAGAGGCGGCCACTACAAGAATCTCAGGCCCACTCTCCTGGCAAACAAAAAAATTACCCCGAAATGGCTCACATTCGATCAAAGATCCTTACTCTTTAGGCTAAGAAGCGGCCACGCTCCAATTAAAAGTTTTTTATATAAGATAAAAATCGTTTCATCGGACAAATGCACATGCGGGGCGCCGGAAACTGTCGGCCACATTCTGCTTGAGTGCCCTATTTACCGTCAACAGAGGGAGCACATGTCTCAACAAATCTCCTCCCCCTTTACTGTTGCCAACATCCTCTTAATAACTCGGGGAGGAAAGCGCATAAAGCGGAGAAATATACTTTCCCTCGTCCAATTTCTACAAGATACGAACCTTCTCGATAGAATCCTCGGCCCCCTCAAGATCGTGGATCCCCCCAGTGACCTGATCTGATATTTCACTTTTGTAATTGACTTCTACGAAGAAATCAGCTAGTCACCCCACTGGAGGGAGATGAAAGCTGAACTGAACTGAACTGAACTGATGTGTTTTGATGTTCAGATTGGATTTGGTTATTTAACAAATGTTGTTCAGATTTATCTGCAAGTGTTGCTTTGTGTATGTAGAGGTTTTCGAACACTTTTATGTTGTTCAGATTGTTTAGGCTGATTTCAGGAGACAGTGTTTCTTCTAATTTTTCAAAATTGTGTTTTTTATGTAGAGTGTGTTCTGCAAATTTTGGTTTGGTGTGTTTAAAAATGTATATGCTGAAAGATGACTACTTGGAAAACATATTTGGAGGATGACGGATAGAACGCATTAAGATCATTTCTCGGAAAATTTTGAGAAAAGCGTCCAATGACTTTGCGTATGTGTTTAATTTAAATCTTCTGGACACTCCTATTTTCTTGTGGTTTCAATTCCCATGATGCACTCTTTCACTTTTGATGTAAAAGAAATGTAAGAATTAAGATATCTTGAGATATCCACAAGAGATTAGAACCTGCATTCAGGAATGCTATCATGGGAAATGGAAACGCAAGGTCTTTCTCCAACAAGATAATGCGTGACCACATCAATGCTATCTTGGAGGCTCCAGGGTACATCGTGTTCCAAATTCATCGGATATTGCGCCTAGCGACGTAATGGAAGAGGTGAGAAATCTTTCTCCAACGACCAGCTTGGGGTACCCATAAGAATGATTTGCTAAGGCAACAAAAGTTGCTAGACTTTACCAGAATACACCTTGCCTGTAACAATAGCTCTTTGTTATACGCCATTTTAACAGATTCTTCACTTACGCCATCTGTAATCGTTATGTTGCAATTCCGCTCTAAAAACGCGGGAAACCTCATATTTGCAGCCTCGTTTTTCTATCTTTATTGCAAAAAAAAAAAAAAACATTTTATCGAAATGCTATTAAAAACAGCGTCAGCGCGCGATGAAGAAAGTCACGCAAAGTCAGTTTTTAATATGAAAAATGTCAATATTCAGGGAGCCTTTTAATAAAATAAATATTAAAAAAAATTTGCACTCCGAGTAAGTCAAATAGAAATGTTTTCTCTCTCTTGGGTTGAAGTAACACAAATCGGTTCGATTGTTCGACGCGCAATCGATAAAGACACTTTTCGGGGATCACAAATCAATGACACGCCAACGAACCGACAAAATAAATCAGAGGCTCAGTGTTAAAACCCTTTTCCCGGACACTCGACTTGCTTTCCCCCCTTTTGACCTTTTCAAGTAGGAAAAAAAAAAAACATAAAAAAAAAAAAAAAAAAAAAAAAAAAACGCACGCGATGGGGGTTTCATTATAGCCAATAAATATTCTGTAAATTAACACAAAAAAATATTTTTCATATTCGAGACTACGTTGCATAGTAACACAGAAATCGATTCAAAAGTCGAAGCCAATTTTTTTTTCTTCTTTAATATTTTTGGCAATCTTCCTGGAACCCGTTGTCGTCGTCTTAGTCACTTGGGTGTCGAACACGTGATTTCCCCGAGGCTTCAAAAACGTATTGGGTTTTAAAGCGAAAGTAGCCGCATATATCTAAAAACAAATAGAATTCTTCACAGCTGTTGTTATCGTGTGATTCTAACTTTTTTAAGCCTCTATGACTAAGTTCGAGTTTCATGACCTGTTAGAACTTAAATGCATATAAATACATTTACGTATTACTGTATTACATATTTCTCTGTCATTATCAATTTCACCAGAAAATCCATCTAAAAGTGCAAGAGGGACTGAAGGACGATACTCTCATACAAGCCGCCTTCAAATGGATACTTTGGTGTCGGATTACTAAAAAGTTTTAATAAATATTCATGTAAAAGCATGTACAATGCATTCACTATAATATTATTCACTTTTATGTTTAATTTCATCCATTAAACACAATTCTTTAATTATCTACTTGATTCCACGATGAAGAGTCCTTAAGAATTAAGCACACCTTAGTTGAATGAACGTTTTTGTTTGCATGCCCAAGTTGATTACATCGCCCTCAGGTTGCAGCTTTTCACTGCGTACCATATTCGTACGTCTTCAAACTTTAAACGCGATTTCCTCGGAATCTACATGCCCTTCAGGTCCCTTTTTGGGTGACTTACTGACGGCTGACGCGTTTCGAAGCGAGAGCCTCAATTAGAGGGCCAGCATCGTATTGTTTATTTTGATGTTGTTTTTAATCGATTTATTTGATTTTTACCTATAAGATCCACACTCTTTGTCTTCATCGATAAATTGGGTTCAAAACCTTAAAAGTTTCACACTTTCAGTGCCTTTATCTCCTAAACGGTTGGATCAATTGAAAAAGATCTGCTGTGGGCAGCACAATACTTCTTTGTACGAAACTTGATTGAATGGGGGGGGGGGGTGCACATTTTTATTCTTGACACACGAATTTCCGTCTCTCTTTGTTGTCTAAAAACTTCAAATGTTGAAACACATTTTGACAGCCTTTTGGAACTTCAAATGAAGGTCTTCAAATTTTGTTCTCAAATAGAGTACTTTAAACTCTGACGTCACAAACTGCTCGACGCAATCAAAACTCCATAGACATGAAAGGAAATCAGTCGGAGAAACGACCATAACGCATGTTTGGCCCAGCCGATTGCAACCAAAATGCGAGGTGCACAACTACATGGTACAACAGTCCTAAATACAAAATTTCAACATTCTACGCCTAACCGTTTTTGAGAAATGCGAGAAACACACACGTACGTACGTACAGACGTCACGACGAAACATGTCAAAATGGATTCAGGGAGGGTTAAAAAGAAGTAAAAACACAAAGCATAGAACATTTCTCGAATATTGTGTACAGCCTGAATATGCCATTAAAAACAGATATTCCTATTTAAGATTTCAAAGCTTCACCGTCCCCCACCCTTAAGGGGTGGGGCGGGGGATGTCGAGTTTGGTATCATTGGATAGCTTTTTAATAATTATTATTTTGCTCTACGTCAATGCCCGCTCACAGAGATCCCGATAAGGATGAAATAAAATCGAAATGCGCATGCGTTAATTTACCGTTTCAACGTGCCACTCCAATTCACCATAAGAAATAAACAGTTTCTCTTCGGATATTTGTTTTGTAAAAAATCATGAAATTGTTACTTCAATGCTATTCGAAGTAACTTGTTATACAGTGTGTCTCACCTAAAATGAACCAATAGCCAACTTTTAAAATACCAATCTGACAGAGTACTTTCAATTGAGGGTTTTTATGCGTATTCCATTACCAAAAACAACCTTTCGAATATGGAAGTCAACAATGTACAGTATTTTCAGATTGTACACAACATTTGAGAAATGTTTTATTCTTGGTGTTTTTTCAATTGATGCAACCGTTTAGGACAGGGGTGTCCAAATCGTGCACATCGCCGGCGTGTAACATAAAATGCTCGCGGACAAAGGCGAGGATACAGCCCAAAACTCAGGAGGGGAGCCGGTATAGTTTTTCCTATGCAGTGTTGCCAGACTTTAGGGGGCGATTGCATTAAATGAGGCATTATTGCTTTTCTTACTGATGCTTGCTTGTTTTTCGTCTCGCATAACATGGCGGACATTCCGAAAAAACAAAAAATCACTGAACCAGTATTTAACCGGAGTGGGAGAATGTTTTTTTTTTTTTATTGCCTCCTGTTTTTTTTTTTTTTTGTACAATGTCGAATTGATAATTAGCAACTCGACGTTAAGGAACTCATCAACGTAATGTGCAATAGGTGGGTAAGGAAGATTACCCGCATGCTTGTGTGGATAGCCTTGGATAGCCTTGGTTTAGGAGACAGAAACAACGAAAATGTAGTGTGTTTGGATTTGTGTTTAGGAACGATTTCTGTTTTTCGCCTTCTCTTAAATCCAAACACACCACACTTTTCCATTAGTGGGAGGATCAAAAACAAGAAACAAGCAGATGCCTTAGAATAAGTTCAGTTTATTTACACTGGTGGACAAAAGTTTGGGGTAGGTGTGTTTTCTAAGAAAACAATTATTTAGAGATTTTATTGTTATGGCACCTTTTAAGTTACTATTGAATATATCAAAATTGACAATTGAAAAATTGATCTTTTAATTTGTTTTTAAGTTACATGCAAAGTATGCAAACTGAACTGGTCAAAAGTTTGGGTAAGTAAGTGATATTTTTTACAGTAAAGTGCATGAATATTTGTCCATTGATTTTTTGGAATGTGAAGAAGTGTCTTAAGATGATTTCTGATGAGAAACGAAAGAAATTCATGCATTGTATGCTCAACACAAGAACTTCAAGCGAGAAGCTGAAATTGCTCATGTTGGCTACAATACAGTAATCAGGGCAATTAACAAATGAAAACAGGAAGACGGGAAAGACGATGGGAAACCCATCTGCACTTACAAGACGGACAAAATCTAGCATAAAACGCCATGGGAGAAGAGAAATTGCAGCAGTACGCGCATCGAAGTAAATCTTGATTTGAAGGCTTCAACCAGAACCATTGCAGCGTGAATTGCAGCGTGAGAACTTTCACTATGAAGCTATTGAAAAATCACTACCATTAACACCAAAAAATAAAATAGCAAGACTTCAATTTGCTCAGAAACACATCATGAGAAGACTGATTTTGGGTTGGTGGTATTTTCTGATGAAAAACGATTTCTCCATGGATGGACCTGATAACATGTGCAGTTATGTTAAAAACCAATTGCTCTGGTCAGAAATAAGCACCAAATGGGAGGAAGAGATGTGATGCCATTAGGTGCCATTTCCAACACGGGTCACCCGAAGATAAAAGTAATTGAGGGCAAATATACGGCAACCAATACTTAGAAGACCTTCAAAGCACATGCATTCTTTTCTGCAAGAGACACTACAGACAAAAACAATGGGTGTGGCAGCAAGACAATGCATCTATCCACACAGAACGAATTTTTACTGAATGATTTTCCACTAACAAAGTTCGTACACTAGACTGGCCGGCAAGGAGTCCCGACCTCAACATTATAGAAAATGTTTGGCATCTTATGAGCCAGGATATTTATGCTGACAAACAGCATTCAACTCTTCTGCAGCTAATCAATGCAATTGAGGCATCCGCTGTTAAAATAGAAGTTACCAAACACCATCAAGAAGTTATTTTCATCAATGACAAATCGTCTTCTTCAAGTTATAAAGTCAAATAGATTTCATATTAATTTCTTTTACTTTTGATATCTTGATGATTATTTACCTGTTACCCCAAACTTTTGACCAGTGTAATTTGCATTATTTGGATGTAACTTAAAAACAAATTAAAAGATCAATTATTCCATTGTCAATTTTGATATATTCAATAGGAAGTAAAAAGGTGTCATAACAATAAAATCTCTAAATAATTGTTTTCTTAGAAAACACACTTAGCCCAAACTTTTGTCCACCAGTGTTTAACGCGGATTGATAGCAACTTGAGCGTGGACGCCTCGTTTTCACACTTGACAAGTCTTGGATTGGACTGCAATACCAAGACTTGTCAACTTGAGAAACTGCAGTTTCAAGTATTGCCACTTTCTCTTTATTCATCAGCTTTGGCATCATGTGATTTCAACTACGTGTGGGGAAATAAAAATTTCATTTTTACATTTGCATTTTAGAATTCGTCAGAAGCGAACTTAATTATAAGAATTCGCCATCTTATCATTAAATAAATCGAATTGTAATACCATACAGTAAGATTACCCAATAAAATGAAATCCAGCAATTAAAAGTTATAAAATATAAAAATATAAACGAGGCCTAATATTTTCAAAAATTTTCCTTTCAAAAATCTCGTACCTTGCACTGAAAAGCAGACACCAGTCGCGGTAAACCGATAAAAATAACACTGCTTAACAGCCAATTAACCTTTCCATTCATTATACTACAGCGACTGTCTGAACTCATTCCCAGGTTTATTCACTTCACTAGTTAACAAACCATTTCCCAGCCTAACCATCTGTTAGCGACACTGTAACAAAAACTTTCCATTCAAGCATTCTTTTTCAACGTTAAATTCGATTAAATAAATTCTCTCTTTATATGAAAACAAACAAGAACGTGCACCTGTTCAACCTTCCCTCTAAGTCTTTGTCAAACTCATTAACTCGAGAGTTTTACGGCTTTTATGAAACTGGCTACCTTGATAATAAAAGTCTAGTTGGTCCATTAACAAGAGCAACAACAGAAAGGTAAACACGTCGATTATGGGGCTCGCCAGTGGCAAACCCTTCTAACAACTGGCGTTCGGGTGGTGGTGGTTATTAATTCGTGAAATTATGATGGAGTATAAATTAAATATTCGTCAAAATTTTAAAGCCTACTTTAAAGTGATCCTAAAGGAGAAAAAAAACAAAAAACTGGTCGTTTATCTTAATACAGTGTGTTCAACTATTATAAGACACCCTCATTCTTTGCTGTAAAGCCTTAATGAGTGAATAGTTTACGATAATATTTGTCCCCAAAAACGAGCAACAAAAAGACATTTTTTATTATAATATGCATTTATTTTGTCAACATTTAATAATGCTTCAAAATGAACTGTTCAAAAATTATAAGACACGAACAGAGATTGAATGCATAGTGTTAACGTACCAGCTTGTTTTCAAGTCTAATATTTTGTGTGATTACCCCTGTTCCGGATAACCTCAAAACACGCGAGTTTTCATTGATATTGTTCCATTCACGTATGATCGAAGCTTCCAATTCTTGTTTGCTGACATATTGTCTCAATTTACCCCACACATTCTCCATAGGATTCAAGTCCGGACTTTTTGATGGCCAATCCAGAAGACGGACTTTCTTGGCTGTGAACCATGTCTTAGTGGAGGCAGATGTATGAATGCTGGCATTATCTTGCTGATATATCCAGCCTCGTCCACCAATTTGCTGTGCTCTAGGAATCAAATAGTGTGACAACAGTTCCTGATATGCTTTTGAGTCCATGGTTGAACGGATGAACACAATTTCAGACTTGCCTTTACCACCAATTGCCCCCCATACCATCACTGATCCATAATGAAAACGAAATGCGATGGCTTTAATATAATCGTACTGAATTACATGTAATGGATAATTTGCACTTACCAGATTGCCTCTTGCTTAGGGTTTCCTCATTCTTACGGAGGTCATACCAATAGTACGAGCATCCATCTGGCCCATCCAGATTGAATTTTTTCTCATCTGAGAAAATCACTTTCCACCACCACTCCTTGTCCCATGTTTGGTGTTCCTTAGCAAATTCTAAGCGCTGCTCTTTATGCATACACGTCAAAACTGGCTTTTTCTTCCTCTTCACCCATTTCACATTCTTATTCTTTGATATAACATTATGTATTGTGCTCAGAGAGACTTGTACTGGAATGGACCGTTGTATTTCCCTTAGAGAGTATTCGCCACTGGTTAACTTTCGAACGACACATCTGGACCTTTGAATTTTACGAGATATGGCAACCAATTATAGTTTCTGATCGCAAAGTGAGTCGACCTGGTCCTTCTCATATTCAGATAAGCTGCTACCCCTTGGCATATTGAAAATTTGGAGGAAGACAAATAGCAGCCGACAAGCCAAAAACGATGTCTTATAATTTTTGAACACCTGATTTTTAGCATATTTTTGCATAGATATGAAGTACATGCAAATTCTGGTTGAAGGGGTGGGTGATGGTTGTATTTCTTTTAGTGCCCTTTTTCACGGGAACAGAAATTATAGTTAAATATTCACTCATTTTAGGCTTTAAAGCAAAAAAGGATGGTGTCTTATAATAGTTGAACACACTGTACGAGCGAAAGTAGTCGTTTATTAAAGGCAATATTAGTATTAAATTTGCATATACGACGTTACCCTCCTTTTTAGTGAATTAGTCCCAAAAAATGTGTGGGCGTATCTGCAGCCAAGTTCGGATTATGTGAAGAATGTTCAAATTTTAGATGGAGTAATCTGAACGTGACTGTAATGGCTAGATTGTAATAATACTAAAGCAACCAACGCATTTATAAGTTCCTATAAAGTCTTAATACTCGACATTCAGTTTGAAAATGAACAGTTTGTAATGATTATTTTTAAAATTAAAAGAACTAAAATTCTGTACTCTTCCTGCTCCCTATTCATCTGACCTCGCATCTAGCGATTTTTAACAAAGTGGTCCTTGGAAAATTGGAGGTGCGAGCCGGGATAAAGTTCCTGCATTTGAAGGGGAACAATACCAAACTCATGGAGCAATTTCCCAATGAATAAATCAGGCTCTTGAAGAAATGTGTACAGCGGCTTTGTGTATCAATGACTGGATAGCAAAGTGGTACAGATCACCTAGGATCTTTGTGAAGATTTTTTGAGCGTTTTCATGATACACAATAGAACCCTTAGTACAGGTTTTTACCTTAAATACCAAACTGTACTTTGTTTTAACAAAATAACCCGCCAATCCTTCTAGCTAGTACCTTAAAGGCATGACTTGAAGATTCATCCGAGCACCTATCTAGTGACCTGTAAGGAATCCGAATATATAGACTCTTACATACATACAACCTGTGAAAATTAAGTTCGGTGAATGACGTCACACCCTAATCTGTGCGAGCTTTACGCGAGTAACAATGCATGTGAATACAAGCCCAGTCATTGTTGAAGCAAGTTCAGACAGGTCACGCTTGTGCGTGCAATGGTTTAGCAGATGCTCGTTTCTTCACGTAACTGTGAATAATGGATCAAAGAGGAACACCGCCGGAATCGTGCAACAGTTTCTGGCCAACAAAGGGGTCGTATCCATAGCTCATTCACCTTATTCACCAGACTTGGCACCGGCAGACTTTTTCTTGTTCCCACGCCTGAAACGGGCCTTAAAGGGACACAGATTTGCGGACATTCCAGACATTCAAGCAAATGTGACACGTGAACTTAAAGCCATCTCAGAGGAGCTTCCAGGACTTATACACCCGTTCCCAAAAGTGTATTGCCTTCCAGGGTGATTATTTCGAAGGACAATAAAGTAAATGTGGCTCTATCTGTTTTGCATTTTGTTGTGTGAGAGGTTGTAACTGAGCAGAACATAACAATCACGAATCTAGGACAAAATTATCGATAACGGTTCAACAAGCGTCTTGGCTCCATAACTTAATAAAGATGTATCTCTTGCTGTATAATCTCTGCCTTCGAAATACGTTTCTGTGATTTCATATTTCGGATGTTTTATGTGGTAGAAGGTTCTTACTTCATATATAGGCAATTCCAGGCCACAGTTCCTTCTTATTTTTTCATTAGGTATCTCCAATATTATATTCATAGGGTGAGGCTAAAGGCTAGCCCCTTAGAAGTCCAAAGTATAATATTAGAATGAAACCATATTTTACAAATAAATCTCTTGCGAAGCCTCATTCGAGAAACGCGGATAGAAAATGAAGCAGCAGAATTCTAAAAATTTAAACTCATAATCTCCTTATACATAATTTACCAGGTTTCGATCTAATAGCGATTAACACGTAAACCAATGGAAGCCAAATCCGCTCACATAAACCCTACGAACGATTTTCACTGAATAAACCTACACTTCTCGAAACATTTTCACTTTTGCATCATTTCTCCTCGTTCCCCCATTTCCACCCTAAATAGACTTCTTTAAACTTTAATTCGCGTGAAATTCGGAAAGGGGGAGGCCAAATTGTCATACATATTTATGATGCCAGAAGCCTTCTCTTCCTTCCTTCCTTCCTTTCTTTCTTTCTTTCCATTTCCCATCCTCTCTCCTCCAGGAAAAAGGAGATGGCGTGTTGGGGCGCTACCTGTGAATTGAAGTACGTACGAAAAGGCTTCTATGCTTCCTCCTAATGGTGATGGGGTATCGTTTTAAATAATTTAGATATCATCAGTTCCAGCAAAAGATTTATTCATTCGACACCAGAAGAGGAACTGTGGAAAAAGTCTTTGCTAACATTAAGTAAGGAAAGTGTACCAATATAAGAAGAACTTAATCAATCAAGCTGTTCCATAAATCCAATAGAATCAGATTAACGCTTAAATCCAACATAGAACTAAATACTGACGGATGCCCCTCTTGGATGCCAGCCCTATTATTAATGGTCGCCAAATCCAACCAAAATGACGGAGTTATAACTGCCATGCTAATGTCCTCCTGTCAGTTGAACGAAGTTACAAAGCTGCATGAGAGCCTTTCAATAGTGTTTAGCGTAAATTCTTAGGAAAAACTGGATGATGATCTTTAAAAATCTCAGGCCACCCATAGGGTGCAATCAGGGGCGGATTTACGTATAAGCTAAATAAGCTACAGCTTAGGCCTCACAACCTGTGGGTCTCTTCTGTAGGGCCTCACATCTTAGTTTAACATGGTAGGGTCATCATATAGCTTAGGGCCTCATTAAGTCTAAATCCGCCCCTGAGAAGAGGTCTACAGATTGTGAGGCCCTAAGCTATAGCTTATCTAACTTATACGTAAATCCGCCTCGGGGTGCAATATGTCTTTGATATCCACGTTTTTGGACTCGCGTCTAAGTTTCTTCCTACCAATATATATAAAGAAGGATGTTTGTTTGTGGGTGGGTTTGTTTGTTTTTTTATACAAATCTACAGTTTTATTCCGATCTTGATAAAATTTTGCATACTTGACCTCAAAGCATGAGGGAGGTCACTGTCTACCTCCGATTTCGAAAAAATAATAATTACTGATAAAAAATCGACATTCAATGCTTATGGCAAGGCATATTAATGAGAAATATCTCATGACCAAGAATGCAAAGCAAATGCTTATCAACAATGTTATCAACACGCAATTCACAAAGACTCTGCAAGGATCAACAATATAGGAAACGTTTGAGCAATATAGATAAGTTTCAATTTGTAACAATGCATAGAATTCCTGTTATTCAGGCTTTTCTTAGAAAAGAGAGTTCTTAGTACTTAAAAATGATCAGTAACTGGAGATAATGGAGAGTTAGCAGACTATTGAGAAACAGTGGAAAGAGGGCAGAGGAAGCACTCCTTTAGCTCCGCGCTGTATTGAGGAAATGGTAAGCAAGTAAATGGTTGGTTTATTAGAAATTTGACGTCGACTACTAAGGTCATTTTGCGCCTTTTACACAAGTTATATCTGTAAGCAGCCCGGGACAAACACAAACATCCATGCCCACGGCGGGATTAATCAAGACCACCTAGCGAGCGACAATTGTGCGATTCAGTTTCTAAAATGGCTCCTGAAGGAATCTGTGTTGAGGCTATATAGTGAAAAATCTGGGTCGAGGCTCCAGAGCCTCGTTTTCGAACGTAATTCGAGGTGAGCGATGTTTCGGGAACGTCGTTGAGCGGATCATCATTCGCGCGAACGAATCACAATCCGACGAATGACGTTTCGCTCACACAGCACATGATTGACGTCTGAATCGTGATGCACATGTGCAGTGTGAACGAGTTATAAGAAATTACTTTGTCAAATTATTTTGGCTATTATAAGCGGAGTAGCTCTTTTAAGCGGTCTTGGTATTTTTTGCGATTAGAGTTTTATGAAAAAGTTGGTTGGTTGCTCTGTTTTGTTAATTTTATTTGAGTGGTTGTTCTGTTCACTTGTTCGTTATCTGATTGGCTTGTATTCGCCTCTGTATAAGCCAGAATGTGTGATACGAACCATGAAACACGGAGGAGGTAAGGTAGTATAATGGTGTGGGATTGCATGTCTGAGTAGGCTTGCAGTCAAGCGAACCAAAGACGCGTACGATTTACTGAGAATACAAAATTGAAAACGAACGGCTTCATGTAATTTTTCAAAGATCACTTCCTCAAAACTTAATTCTCAACAGTGAAATGTACCATAAAGTCATTTTAAACAGACTCATACGATCCCTATTTGATAATATTTTACGACGTTAGGTGTCTCTTATTAAACGTTAAATTCGAAGCTGCAAGTCGTGAGAACCTTTAAGGGCGTAATATCGTAAAATGTTGCAGCCTCATCAAGCCAACTTCAAGAATTTATTTAACCAATAAGGCAGCAAAGGTGGGGGAGGGGTCGTGTTCTACGTAAAACACGTTATCTCCAACGACATATGCTTGGATCGTGTTTAAAGAGTATAAACATAGCAGATTCCATCAATTTTTTCCCCAGTCCAATCAATCTTTTCCCGCCCAATTTTCCGTGGCAATGGAGGGAAGAGGGAAAAACTTAACGTTACTCGTAAATGAGAAACGGCCGTTATTCAAATAAGGAAGGAGGAGGAGGAGAAAGAGGTCTGGGAAGAGGGGGAATTAGATTTTAAAAAAAAAACTCATTAAAGCTAGAAAGAGTTTTAAGGTCTAGGCAGAAGGGGAAATGACTTCCGATAATGGTGCCTGGAAGATGGATGGGAAGGTAAATGAGCAGAGGTAGGAACTATGCAGCCAATTTCTGGCCTTCCATTCTAAGAGGTGTAATTATAAACTGCATAACTCTAGGTGCAAACTTCTATCCACAGCCACACGCCACACTTAGAATGAAATAGAAACTTGTGTTGAACTCGTGTTTGAAATCATTAGTATGACTCGTGTGGTTCAAAAATGTAACTGGCTCCTTATATTCATGTATTCCACGAACTACCTAAACATTCTTGCCTACCAAATCCATCCTATAGTGAGCGTGACTGCTTCTTCATGGACAACACGGACACTAATCATTACCTTAGCCACCATAGACTAAGGCGTATTTCAACACCTACACTGTCATATCACTGAATTATGACCGCCCGCTTAGTAATGGGAGTAGCCACCCTTCGCCGCTACAACTGCTGCTAGGCGTCGTGGCATGTACGCAAGAAGTGCGCGGTATGTATCCGATGGTATGGCAGTCCATTCCGTTTGAAGCGCTGTCCAGGTGGAGGGTCCAGCTGCCGTACATGGCGATCAAGCTGCTCCCACAGATGTTCGATTGGATTGATGTCAGCACTCGAAAGTCAGTAGAGTTTTCCTCGAACCAATCCAGAAGGAGACGTGCCTTGTCCTGCTGGAACACACTATCGTGAGCATGTACGGGTGCACCTGGTCCGCTACGTCTAGATAGCCACAGGCATTCAAATTGCCCTCTAGACGACTCAGTGGACCTAACTGCTCCCAACAGAAGATCCCCCACACAGGCACACTGCCCCCATCAGCCTGTTTCCGGCCCACAATAGCCTCCTGCAGTCTCTTTTCGTGGCGTTCACGACGCACTCGCCATCGCCCGTCAATCTTATGGAGCAAAAACCTTGACTCATCGGAGAAGGCGACCTTAGCCCACTCGTCTGTGGCCCAATGGTGGTGCTCTCTGCAAAGTCTAGGCGTCGTCGACGATGACTCCTCGTCGACATGGGTGCAGCAACCATGCGTCGACAGTTCATGCACATCCGTAGCAGGGTGCGTTCGACGGTAATGTCGGATACACGTCTGTTGACACCACTGTTGAATCATCCCTTTTTGGATGTCCGCTAAATCCGGACGTTTACCCATCTCGAGGCTCGTGCACCAGCTTTAAAGCTTCCTCGGCCTGTTATACAAATTCTGCAATGTGTAATCGTTGTTGGGTCGAACCATGCGTGTGCTTGACGGGGTGCTGGTCATAATTCATTGATATGACAGTGTATATGGTCTATATCAACCAATAAACTATTAAACAGACATTCTAATTCAATGGCTGGTATATGCGTGTAAAAAGCTTTAGTCGTCTTATTTGTAAAGCTTAAACCCAAAATCCTCAAAAGTCGTTTCCCCTTTCATTTTCCTAAGACGAAGAAAATTTCCCCGCCAAAGAAATTCTCCTTAAGCCGTGCGGATTTTCGCTCTCCGTAATGTTGAAAAAATTATAATTTCTATGAAAATTTCGTTGCTTTTTTCTTTTTTAAAAACTTGAAAATAAAAATTTACGAAAAAAAAAAAAAAAATAGAAAACGGTGCAACTTTAAGCCTGTTGAAGGATCCAAGATGCGTGCGTCAATTTACTAAACGACAAATTAATTATACGCAGAGATTACATGTTAAACCACAAGAAAATGCTTTCCGTAATTAAACCACTCGACTACCCCTCCCCTCTTCTTTCGAACCTGTTAAAACCGCTCCTATGGAGAGATTACGAACCATTATTAACCCTATTACCGAGAAAAAACAATAATAAAGTGATGGCAGAGGGGAAAAGAAAGGAAAGAAGTCAAGCACAAGGAGGTGAGCAATTAATTTTGTTTAAAACGCCATTAGAAGAGGCTGGCTTTTTTTATTGGATATGCAAAAATAGCTTTAGCGAGTGTTTTTGGAGGGAAACCAAAGGTGGAGAGGCGTTTTAATTTGAAACAAATTGCATGTGCTCTTTCGTCTCCATACACCATGCTTCTTAACCTTTTCGTAGTCGCAAAAACTTTTTCATAGAACACTTGTAACATCTTCGAGGAACACATACCATTAATACAGGGTATCCTAAAAAGAATTTTAATGGTCCCACAAATGTTCAATGGGGTCTAGGTCCGGGAAGTTTGGTGGCCATGGGAGTAGCTTGAATTCATCCTCATGCTCCTCGAACCAGTCGTGGACAATTTTGCCAGTATGGCAGGGAGCTTTGTCCTGTTGAAAGATGCCATCACCCTGAGGAAACACTATCGACATGAAGGGATGTACCTGGTCTGCGACGATCGTCAGGTAACAAAAAGCATACAGTATACCCTCCAGCGGTATCAGTGGACTCAGACCATACCACGAAAACATCCCCCAAACAGTCACACCTCCCCCACCAGCCTGTCGTCTGCCAACGATGGTGTCGGGATGCCTGTTTTCAGATGCTTCCCGGCGAATTTTCCATCGTCCGTCCACTCTGTTCACCAGAAACCGCGACTCGTCAGAGAAAGCAAGGTCCAATGGCGATAGTCCATTGCGAATTGGAGGAGTTTTCGGCGAAGCAAGGTCCAACCTCAAGAGGGATCGTTGCACTACCTTGGCTAGTGGCTCCACTGTTTATCTGTCGTGTCAATTGGTCTTGACCAGGCGTCGTAACCGACGCTCGCCTCTAGGATCGATGGCCCGTGGGGCCCCACAGTTACCTCTTCGGTTGCTGGAAACTGTCTGGTTCGTCCAGTCGCGGTACACCTTCACAACGGCAGCCCTAGAGCAGTTCACAAAGCTGGCCGTTTCTGAAATGCTGGCCCCCTTGGCCCGATAGCCAATGATCATCCCCTTTTGGAGGTCCTAATCTAGAGCTTTACATCAGAGGGGGTTGCAGCAGCGCCTACAGTTCAAAGATGAAAAACTGCAGTTCAAAAATGAAAGACTTTGCACCTTGCGACTTTCACCACTTCCCAAAGAGGAAAGAGCACCTTACGGGACACGAGTTGCGTTCTGACGACGAGGTGAAAACCTGCCGTTCGGTCTTGGCGTCGACAGCAACAACCCCGGAATTCCCCTCCGACGGGTTCACCCGACTAGTCACGCGTTGGTACAATGCGTGGAAAGGGATGGGGACTATGTCGAAAAGTGAATAGTGCATTACATAGAGGACAAATGGGAGTATCAGATACAAAAAGAATTTTGAAAGTTACAGCCATGGAGGCATTACTTTTCAGCCCACCCTCGTACATTTGGACTGACGAGTAATTATGAATTGTTAATAAAGTCTGTCTCAAAAGTATAGAGACTTTGCAAAAACTGTTATATTAGCACATCAGTAAATTTTTTGACCATACCAAATAAAACACTATTTATTCACATTGTGAACATGATTATTACATATTTTCAAAAATAAATAGCTTTTCGTTCTTTCACAAAAAAATATTTTGACATAATCAGTCCAAAAAAGTCTCTCAAAAGTATAGAGACTCACCTAATTAAACAACAATGTTCAAGCCATGTTCAAATAAAGTTACCCTTGGACTTAATTACTTGAAACACTCTCTCTATCTTTCATTGATGAGATCAAGTTTTGAAGAAGACTTGGATCCAAATTAAACCAAACCATTTCGATTTCACTTTTCAATTCTGCAATGGAAGAGTACTGTCTACCGTTTGCATAAATTTTGTGTGTCATCACTGCCCAAAGGTTCTCAATAGGATTCAAATCCGGACTTTTGGCTGGCCACTTCATCACATTGATACCCTGTGCTTCAAACCACTGGTTTGTTGACTGCGATTTGTGTAGACTAGCATTGTCCTGCTGAAAAATGCCATTGTTCCCAACCAAAAAAGACATGAAAGGTACCAAGTGGTTTTCTAGGGTTTCTTGGTACTTTAAGGAGTTTTGTCTCCCAGTCAAAAATGCCAAACTGGTAGTCCCATTGAAGGAGAATCTACCCCACACCATCACACTTCCACCGCCTTGCTGGTTGCTATAAAAGGATTCTGGTTCCTTCCTCAAATCATGCCAGTAAAATGCACTTCCATCGGGACCATCTAGGTTCCACTTCTTTTCATCAGAAAAAATTACAGAAAGCCACTCATCTGTCCACGACATACGCTCCCGAGCCCATTCCAATCGAACTTTCTTGTGCTCCTTGGTTAGACGTGGTTTTGTCTTCTTCCTGGTGTAAGCAAGTACAGGATTTGCCTTAATACTTCTGCGTACAGTATCTTTGGATATTTGTCCACCCAAATCACGTGGTATTTTCCGTAAGGAATTTGTACCAGTAGCAGCAAGCCGAAAAATCTGGCGTTCAGTAGTGCTTGTTGGCCATCCTGGTCTCTTCTTAGCTTCACATATCCGTTGCCCTGCAATGATTTTGTGTACAACAGGCTTGGATCTTCCAATTTCTTGCCATTTGCTGTCAACCTCCAGATTTCACTTACATTGTATTTCATCTTTAGAAATGTCTTTTCCACCATTGTCACTCTTTATTGTGCAGAAATTAAATACAAATTATAATTTGGACTATTCCAAAGGGTCAATTTTATTTAAAACAGGTTATGACCATTCAGTTTGGAGGTGAGTCTCTATACTTTTGAGACACTTTTTTGTACTGATTATTTCAAAATATTTTTTTGTAAAAAAACGAAAAGCTATTTATTTTTGAAAATATGTAATAATCATGTTCACAGTGTGAATAAATAGTGTTTTATTTGATATGGTCAAAAAATTTACTCATGTGCTAATGTGACAGTTTTTGCAAAGTCTCTATACTTTTGAGACAGACTTTAGAAGTAGTAGCAATTGCAAACGTCAATTATGTTCATTGTTCCTTAAAATATCAAAAAAGTTCATTTCATAAAAGAATTGACTCAAAAAGTTTATCATGCTTATTAAGAATCCTTTAATAATCGTAGTAACATATTTCAGCGATTTCTGTATTGTGGATCTTACAAAGCAAATAAATTTTTTCTAGATTCCTCTATGAAGCAAGTCTCATGAACGTTCGTCATCAAACAATAACTCTATAAATGAATAAAAGGAAAATTTTCCTTACTTGGCCATTGTCCGTCGATTGCGTTTGTATATTGAAAAACGAATTGAATGGCTCATTAAACTGGAAAAGAAACCAAGCGAATCCAAGAAAGACGTCTCCGAAAGCAATGGAAATGAATTTCTATGCAATGCCTACAGAATCCCGAATGAGGATGAAAAGCTAATTAGCGGGAGATACACAAAGATAGGACGAACTGTAACCTGATGGCTATTAATGATGACTATAGGGAGGCATTCTATTCGCTTAGCTGGATTCTAATGTGATTTACTCGATGGGCTTATTGTCAGCCCTAATGAGTTGTTTGCTCGTTTTCAAATTTAATGCACTTTCGACTAGAATCACCGACATAAACTGACGGATAATAAAGATAATGAATTCGGATTGTAAATTTACAAGGCCGTGACACTTTTATATCGTTATCAATTATCAATAGCTGTCGCTTAGCAAATGTTTGATTTCCTGCTTTTTTTTTTCCATAATTTTTCGTAAAAGTGAAAATTCATTAATTAATTAGCTCCTCAATCAATATGGTTTCCACTTCAAAATGCGAAAACTACTGAGTTGATTTCACTTAATTTTATATGAATGGTTATTGATTATAAATGGGCAGATGGCGTTTGAGTTTCATATTTCTCTCCAAAGTCGTGAATTCGTATTAAGCTCTAAATTTTTCATTTGTTTAAGCACAGGAAAGTGACTCCATAAAATTTAAATAATGAGCGGCCAATGAATTAGAAACCTTCGTTCAACATGGTATTGACCCACCTTTGGCTGTAATTACAGAACATACGCGGTTTGGCATGGACTCTACAAGGTGTTGCAATGCAGGTAAGGTCATCGCAGACCATGCATTCGTCAGAGAGACCTTCAGGTCCTGCAGAGTAGACAGAAGCGGATGCCTTTGACGAATATCTCTTTCTAACATGTCCCAAACATTCTCGACCGGATTCAAATCCGGACTTTGCTCTGGCCACGGCAGATGTTGCAACTCTGTGTCATGTTCAGAAAACCACTCCTGAACAATTCCATGAAGAACCCGTCACCATTTGGGTACAAATGCAACAATGTTCAGGTAGTCTTTGGCTTTCACCCGACTGTCAAGGAATATCAGGGGAGCCTTGCCATACCAACAAAACATGGCCCATACCATGACATCCGACCACATCACCTTTTTCCAGTCGCCTACTGTCAAGTCACAATACCGTTCTTTACACCACTGGTATGCGACTTCCCATCCCTATTCGCTTCGACTCTCGGCGCATTGTTCTGGAGGAGATGGGTTGCGATGATCCTTCATTGAAGTCTGCCATCAGTTGCTCCACCTTCGGTTTTGCCGCACAATCCGTCTCCGACGACGTAGGTCCCTGTCTGTGTCGATTGTTTTTGATCCACAATTCTGCCGTTTCGACAACTCTTGTGGATTCCGTTTCCACGCATTGAACACCTTGGAGACCTGACCTTTTGAGATACCGGTCAGTTGTACTGTCCTGGAAATCGTAGCTCCAGCTAGACGGGCTCCCACAATAACTCCTTTTTGGAACTGGGACAGGTCTGCTGCTGTTTTCCCCATTTTGCTCAACTTGAGCAGCTGCAGCTTGGAATGAGCATGTACCTCACATGATTGCATTCATTTGCGCATCACAATCGTTTCTGACCTGTGACCCCGCTTTACATATCAGTACAGTAATTCATCACTGGTTTCTAATTCATTGGCCTGTGTAAGTTGGTTCTCCTCTTTTAAGCTGGAATGTGTCGATGAGATTGCAAGTTCTAAATTTCGATTTTTCTAAACATCATATCATCTATGTAACAACAGCGGTAAAGAATTTTAAAGTTCAATGGTGTTCTAGTGGAAATGTCTTCCGAAAATATTTTTTTAGGATGCATAAAACCGACGACATCACCACAACTTTAACAGAAACGGACTCGGACATTGAGACCTTAAAAACGATCTTAAGCAATTGATGGCATTACACTAAACAAGAAAAAAAAAAGTAAAAAATTTTCGTATTGCTAGGGCGAAAGACCCCAAAAATTTACGGGAAATTTAAAATTTATATTCTCATGATGAACAACTAATTGTACATCTTTAACGGTTCTAGTCCTGCTGCCCGACTGACTGACTGCCCGACATTGTTCTCAATTCAAACGGCAACCGTCTGCCCGACATTTGTTTTGGTATTTTTTTTAAGCATTCGTTCCACCTTATAACCGATATTACATCGATTCTTTTGATACATCGATACATTTTGTACACTGTCTCTCGTATACGAGGTCTGTTCAAAAAATACGTAGACTGTTTGAATTGCGCAGGCCCTGTTGGTCCCAATCAAAATCGCTCGGTGTCGCCATCTTCTGACAGATCCGCTGATTACAAGGCAGTTTTTTGATTGCAAATATCAGTATTGGTTGATTAGCTACGCGGTTGTTTATGAAGTGTGTTTTTTTCGTTTGGCGGATTTTTAGAATGAGTGACTCGAACGAGCAAAGAGTTGCTGTGAAATTTTGTGTTAAACTCGGAAAAACTGCCACTGGACGAGTGGAAAAGGCCAGAAATGTGGACGAGAGGTGACTGGTTGTTTCATCACGACAACGCTCCAGCCCATTCAGCCCTTAGAACTCGAGAGTTTTTGTCCAAACACTCGATCGCTGTTCTTCCTCACCCACCCTACTCACCTGACCTCGCTCCTTGTGACTTCTTCTTGTTTCCCAAACTCAAAAGACCTTTGAAAGGAAGGAGATTTGAGACGATTCCCGACATAAAGGCAAATGCGACGAAGGCGCTGAAGGACATCACAAAAGAAGCGTTCCAGGACTGCTTCCAAAAGTGGAAACACCGTTGGGATAAGTGTGTGCGTCGGGGAGGAGAGTACTTTGAAGGGGACCCAGATGTGTAACTTCTGAATAAAGTATATTTTGTTTTATGACGTCAGTCTACGTATTTTTTGAACAGACCTCGTATGCGTAGAGCTGATGCCCTTTATATGGACGGAACTTTTTCTACAGTTCCAAGTATCTTCTACCAACTTTACACAATACACGGCGAATGCTACAACGTTGTGGTGCCTTTGTATACATTGTATTACCAGATAAAACGAGGGACACTTATGTGAGGATGTTCAGACTGCTGCAAGATATTTCTGCTCAGCACAATTTTATATTTAATCCAACCAACATTACCATCGATTTTGAATCGGCTGTAATTCAAACAATTAGACAGCTCTTCCCATTTGATGCCATACATGGATGTATGTTCCACTACACACAAGCTATCAAGAAGTACATCCAACAGCACGGTATGATTGTTTTGTGTCGGGAAAACGTAGACGTGAAGCAAGCGGTTCGGAGGGTAAAACAGCGCATTGCCGTTTGTGCCTCTGCAAGCGATGGATGATGCTTGGATGATCACCATGGAAGACGCTCCGGAAATGCCTGAAGTTGGAGCATTCATGGATTATGTTGTGAATACGTGGGTAGATGAGAACTCCTTATTTCCCCGCGAAATGCGGAATCATTACGGCAACTTTGATGCCAGGACGACAAACCGTGTGGAAGGATGGCACAACACTTTAAAACAAGCAACCGGGAAAACACATGCCAACATATTCGAATATATAGAAGTGCTGCAAGGTCAGCAAAGTGAAATGGAAAACGTGCGGATCTTGGCAAAAGCTGGAGCTCCTCCACCAAAGAAGAATAGCGCCTACCAAAAATTTAACGACAAATTAGAGCGACTATCCAATGAATACGACACGGGAGTCAGAAATTTAAAGGAATTTTTGGACGCTTCATTGACACTTTTAAAAGTGACTTTTTTAAATTGTTGCTTAATGTAGGACCAACGCCCATACAACAACCCGATATCATTTCGGCTAAGTGTCGATGTATCGAGTACTTGAGAAAAACCCAGCGTGGGGGATCATGCATGGAATTTTTCTTTAAAAAATAACAGTTATTTTTATACATTTGGACACGCTGAACATGAAAAACATGCTCAAAAGCTCGATTTGATTTTAAAAACGCGAAACCACGCCATTGATATCGAACACTATAGAAACAGTATAATTTCTAAAATTTTCGTGCATTACATTTCTACTTACAAAAGTAAAATGGACAAAAATGAAACGGAAGCGTTTTACATCGTCAACATTAATTTATCATTGATGAAAAATAGGAAAGAAAATTCCACAGCCTGGGATCGAACCAGGAACCTTCTTCTCACCGTGCAGACACGCCAACCAATTGTGCCACTGCGGACATGGAAGCAATTAACACTATCTATATGCGTATAGTTCGAAGACTGGGGACTATCTTTCCTACTGGCGTAATATTCGTTAAAGAATAATTCTTGGATGTCCCAGCCTGCGAACTGGGTACTGCTCCAACCAGCCCTAAAGGCATGTCCGCAGTGGCGCAATTGGTTGGCGCGTCTGCACGGTGAGCAGAAGGTTCCTGTGGAATAAACAATAGCTTATAATTATCACAGTTGCTATTTGCTTATCCTATTTCTTTTGGTTCCCCGTCAGTATAAAGGCGGATTCACAAGCACATTTTTCACTTACGAGTACGAGAAACCTTTAGGCTTATTATCTTTAGTAATCGATACTTTCGAAAGAGAAATCGCGAGCAGTCGGTATCTCTCTCGGTGGTCCTGGTATCGCCCATCACTACCGTGAATGCTGTCCCAAGGTAAAATAATTGATTGACGTACTGCAATTTGCAGTCTGCTAACCACGTGGGTCTGGATGGTAAATTGGACGTGCACTGCGATTGGTTGCTTTCGAAAATACCAACATATGGGCTGAAAAAGCCAATCATAACGCGCGTCCGATCAATATCACTTCCTTAGGGGCATTACGTCAAAGGTGATCTATGCATTACGTCATTCGACATTGAATTGAACACGTGAATATTTTTTGTTTTTAAGATTCATCATAAAAATACCGCTATAAATTTAAAAAATATATAAAGTACTACAAAAGTACTACAATAACCATAGGTACTACACATAGTCCTACGCCCAACTTTTTGACTAAAAAAGTACTACATCTGGCAACGCTGGAAAAACCCTTTTTAACTAGTGATCAGGTGAGTCGGGCAGCAGGTTCGCAATATTAATGAGTCGGGCAGTAGGACGGATACCTCTTTAACATCTCACTAACCGATTTAGACAGATTTTGACCAAACGAGAAATGATCATTTTTAATTAGATCAAAGATCATCCCAAAAATCAATTATGGGACACCGAGTCAAACACGACCAATATTATTATTATGCTCGCTAGACTCCGATGGCATCTTCACTAAACAAAACCCAATTTATAACGAATCATTGCAATCAATATAATCTTCCAACGTTTCAAACCATAATTAGAAACCCGATAGAGAAAACCCGCCCGTTATCACTTCTAAAAGAAAGGTTTGTGCCCTCAAATTTGAATACCTCTCCACCTTTATTAATAACCAATGCTCGCTTTTAATGTGATACAACCCAGAAACAACTGACCTCAACATTAAAGAAAACTATTGTTCACTCAATACTTAAAAATCAAACAAAATACTAAAATGTTGAGCTCATTTGAACTACATGAAGAATGAATATCCATTTCAGCAAGATTAATCAAATATCCTAATTAATTTCAATTACTGAGCTATTATGTATTATGCATATTTCATCAATATAGAAAATTAATTAACATATACTTAATTAGATTGCAGTATCAGATGAGCGTCCTAATTACAAGGGTGTCCCCAAACTCTTTAGACAATTTCAAAAATTTATTCTAAACTTAAATGAGGTGGGGGTGGGGGGATAACTCTTGTCCCATATTAGGTTAACATACAATTTACATTAATGTTGTGTTAGAGCGCAAGTAAAAATTAACAAAAACTAAAAACTTAATTTTGTATATTTATCATAAACAAGTCTCATGAAAACAAACTAACTTCAACCAAGTCTCCTTTTAAGAAAAAAGAATCGCCTACCGAAATCTGCCTCCTTTCAAATCTTTAATGTAATCCGCCCTTCGATTTCTCTGGCACTAATTCGTTATTAAAAACCTTTCTTGCTCAATCGAAATGAAGGTAACGCAAGTTGAATATATATAAAAAAAAAATATCCATTTCAGTAATGAGCATCCAAATATACTTTTCCCGTTGAAATCTTGCGCAAATCAAGATTTAAATTATAAATGAGAGTAGTGTTTTAATTTATATAAAAAAATTAATTTTTAACATATTTTAAATAACAAGCAAATAAGCTTTCTTATCACGGTGCGCATATGTTTTGCATAGTGAGTGGACTAGATGGCTTCTCAATTCAGAGAAGGCAAGTCCCTTCGGGTGTAATGGATCCGTCGGTGGGGGGTAGAAATAGAGAAGGAAGGAGGAAAAGAAGAAAAAATATCCGGTTTTCCAGTGGAACAAATCAATCGAGGGAGAGCCAAAGCGAAAATGTCGTCGTCACCGAATTCTTTATCGATGCGGAACTGGACTTGACTTATTAAGCAAGAGGAGCGAAGAAAATAAATAAATAATAATGAAATAAATAAACAGATACATAGTAATAAGCGGGTTATAGGCTCCAAAATTAAGAGGATCGACTTAAAGTACAAATCATCTACAGTCGACTTATAAATGAGACTCTTAATTACAAGTTCCCCTAAAGCACATTCTTATACTTAATTGACAAACAAGCTTTCTCTTTTTAATAAAGAAAAGTTTAACATTATAAACTAAACTACTTACAAGTTAATCAATATAAATAAACTTGCATAACCTTATAACTATCATCATCATCCCAGGACCCACTGCAATCTTACAGTAGAGTTTTTTACCTTAATTGAATATTCTGAAAAATTTTCTTATATCTTAATATCCCTCTATAATTTTTATAATATGAAACATAAAAAAACCTATTGAAGATATTTTTTAAATATTTTTTTCCTATAATTTATCTCTACTTTCAACCAATTTTGGAATGCGCTTTTAACATAACTCAAAGGTAGTTAAGAAACACTGACTAACAACCTAAGTCTATTCTCTCCTTCAAATTTAAGTGGTCTTAGATGCTTTTTGACGTCATGGATTTGATAATGTAATTTTTATAATCCGATTAACCAGGGAAACTGGAACAATCTATTTATGAATGCATACAAGAAGCGAATTTCATAGAGTGAAGAATTAAACCAATAGTGAAAAATCGATTCAGCAGCATTAATAAGTACAATCTTATAAATTAAAAGGTAACTTGAGGGAACTTGAAATAGAAGAAAAATTGAAACAAAAAGCCTCCTTGCAATACCGTAGAAACAATAATATTAAAATTTTCTTTATTTATTGAAATGAAATATAGAAAACAATAAAAAATTAATTTATAATTATTTGGAGATATGGCGTGGAAACCTTTTCCAGTTGTTATTTTTATTTATTTATTTATTTATTTATTTATTTATTTATTTATTTAACATCAACAGCCATACCATAGCGGCAGTGTCCCCATGCAGATGAGCCCAAGAGGAATTACAAATTAAATAAAACATATACTGAAGATATTGGTTAAAGAAATAAATAAACGCATACATGTGATCCACAATCATTGGCGACATAATTTGTGCAGTGATATAACATTGCAAAATTAAAACGTCAAGACCCAAATAGGAGGTTAAAAGATACAAATATTACATTAAATGCTACTTAGTAATTTAAGAAAGTTCATTTTGCTATTTTATGAGGCATACTCTTTTCTTTTCGGGCCCTTTTAGATGGTGCTATTACTCTTTGTTTAATTGTTTGATTATAAAGTATATTAACACGTATTTATAAATTTACTTAGATGTGTTGTATACAAGTTTGTTTAGTATTTACTGTAGGCTAGTATTGAGCTGTATAAACTATAAGTATTTGGGCAATGTTGTGCCCCTGCTGATCTTAACTTTATTTTAAACTAACCCTACTTTTGATATTTGCTACGCTTATTAATCCAATTTGATTCCTGTTTTGTATTTTGTTTTTGAGCCGGCATTGATCTAACTTGTCGGTTCTTTGGACCATACAGATCTTTGTTGGGTAATGATTATTAACCTTCTTTAAATAAATAAATAAATAAATAAATAAATAAATAAAAATATCAATAAAGTTACAAGAGAAGGTCTTGAGTATTGTAATTTTTGATTAATATATAAACACAGTCAATCATATGATACATGTGTGTGGTTAACTTAACAGGTTAGCGGCTATTAGAACTAAAGTGTTGTATACCTATTCTATTCAATAGAAAAGGCTCAATTACTTTGTAATTTAAAATTGATCTAAGAGTTAAATTTAAGGTTTTTGATACAAGGTTATCAGATCATCAATACATTATTTTTTTGGGCAGTCATGTTGTTTGAAAAGCAAAATTTTATGAAGGAGTCATGTTTTCTTCCAATTTGTAAGTAATAATAATTTGAGAAACCAGTGAATCAAATTGGTAAATTATACAGATTGGCAATACTACGGCTTAGTAAATTTTAAAAATTGAATACTAACCTAACCTCTTTAAACACCCATTTTTTTTTTAGAAATTTCCAACAGTAGATGTTCACAATGATGTTTGGGAGAACCATTACAACTGAAAAAAATGCCCAAATCTTTGGTATAAGGAACAAATTGTAATAGTGTCCACTGTAGAGTGTATCCAAATTTAAAATTGAATTCGTCCTTCTTGTGAATCTGATCATTCTAGATTTGTCTGCACTGAATTGGAGACCATAATAATAATTTTATTAATAATAATAATAATAATAATTTTTATTAATTTTATTTTTAAAATTAAAATGAAATAAAGGCGATGGTAAAGGCAACCGTGAATTTGTTCTCCAGTCTTTCAAAATTTGGAACAATAAAAAAAGTGTCGGTAGTGAAATTTGATTCTGTTCCACGTAATCAGTTGTTATGTGATTTAGAATCTTTTGGTGTTAAAGGTCCTACTTTGGATCTTATTCGTAATTATTTTTTGACCCTCGCTTTTTATTGAAAAAGCATGATCAGTGGCTTTCAAAAAATTGTTGTATGGGCGTCCTCCAGGGGACTAAGTTTAGTAATCTTTTCTGCTTCCCTTCACAGTTTGGATCTTCATTTTAAACTATTTTCCTATATTGATGATAATTGATTTTTGGCAACTTTTGATTGCTATGATGAAACGTTGATCATGTTGATCATGACCTTACTCTTGTCAAAAACTGGTATTTATCTCGTGAAATGAATCTTAATGAAAGTAAAACTCAAAAAATTAAATTAAATTTTTTGATTACAACCAATCGAATCTTTTTAGCAATTGTGTACGTTTTCTTGGTATGAACTTTAATTTCTCTGAACATATTTACAATTTGGTCAAAAAACTGAATAAGAAAAAACTACTTTTTTAAAAAGTTGATGAAGATCCTCTCTGTTAATGAAATGAAAATAATTTTTGAGTCACATGTTATTTCTGTTATTAATTATGGGGCGGGTTATCTGGAGTAGCACTAAAAAGCAACATTTACATCCCTTGAAAATAGTTTTTAATGTTCTTTTACAAATGACTCTTAAGATCTCTAGATTTCAGTCGATTACGATGAATTGTAATAATAATGATATTTTAAATTTGGATTCCTTGATTTTGTTTTTTCATGTTCGAGAGATTGCTGCTGCTCTTCGTGATCATAATCATCCTTTTAATTTTATTTCTCATTATTTTAATGATAGTGTTGACATTCGTTGTACTTTAAGTTTGTTTGGGCCAATGCTATTTCTAAATTCGAAGAACTTTGTTTTCCATTTAAATTTGTGCCATGTTGGAATGATTTACCATATGAAATTATAAGTGAGATTTACAAATGTTCTAATCGAGCCTGCACCACATAGTGTTCACATTTTAATAAGAAACTTATATCTCATATTTTATCTCGACAAAAATTTTTTTAGTTAATTTGCCTTCTTTTTTGCTTTTTTGTCATTTGTAATTTTCTTTTGAATGTATTCATTTTTTCTATATTCCAATTTTGGGCTAATAAAATTAATAATAATTTATTAATTAATTATTATATAAACAGGGTCAATCATGCAACTATCTGTATGATACATCTGTGTGATTAATTTAACAGGTAAGCAGCTATTAGAACTGTAGATGTTCACAATGATGTTTGGGAGAACCATTACAACTGAAAAAAATGCCAAATCATTTGTATAATGAACAAACTGTAGTAGTGTCCATTGTAGAGTGTATCCAAATTAGTCCTTCTTGTGAATCTGATCATTCTAGACTTGTCTGCACTTAATTGGAGACCATAATAATAATTTTATTATTTAATAATTTGATTAATAATAATAATAATAATAATAATAAGTTTTATTAAAATTAAAATGAAATAAGGGCGAAGGTAAAGGCAACCGTGAATTTTTTTCTTCAGTCTTTCAAAATTTGGTACAATAAAAAAGGGTCTGTAGTGAAATTTGATGAAATTTTTTGAAATTTTACATGTTTTGATGTTAGCATTTTAACTATCATCAGCTGCTTTTGTTGCAGCATAATTGTAATTGTTGTTAAGGCTTTTATTATTATTATTTTTTTCAATTTTTATGCTACTTTAGGTACAATTTTACTAATGGTGTTTCAAACTTCAAGGGGGGGGGGGGGGACTGGTGTAGATTACATATCAAAATAAGTCTAATTGAAAGCTTAACCTTTTTTCCTACATAGGCCTAGATGCGGCACAGAAAAAAAAATCAGCTGGGGGAAAAATTCCTTAAAATTCAACTCGTTTCTTCTTCAAATAAAAATTCAAATAAAAGACATGGATTAGAGAGGAACTTGCCTTCAGCATTGGCATGTAGTGCAAGAAGCCTCCCTCCTTAATCAAAGGGAAGTGAATCCCAGCTCTTTAACCCTTTGGCTAAAGAGAGGGTAGAAAAGGAAAAAAAGAAGATGAAAGCACATCTCAATAGATAATTCAAACTACCCTATAAAAGCTCAAAAGAAGAGAAATGATGATGATGATGATAATGTGAAAAGTGAAAAAGATAGGAAAAAGAATTTAATCCTTTTTTGGAAGTGGTTGTCATAATAAACTTAACGATTCTGATGTATGTGGAGTTTAATTACAATCATAAAAATTTTCCCATTATAAGAAGCCTTCTTGGAAATGAGGCCAGGTATTTTCAATTGAATGGAATATATGTGAAACTAAAATAGATTGTTATATGAATCGACCCTATTAAAAATAAAAATTAATCGGAAAATTTGAAATGAAATATCTTGTATTTAATAGAATATTTAGGATTATAAGCGAGTAATCGAATAAATTCACACCATTAATGTCCTAATAACCTGCGCTCTTAATGATTTTTGTGTCGGATCCTTTTACATTTGCCACCGAAGAATCAATTCAATATTTAAAATCAGCAATGGGGGAAAAGGGGGAGTGAAAATTCGTTCGTCGTAATTGGCCGTTTGATGTCTATTTGATGTCTATTTCCCTAGCCATCCCCCTTCAAAACTCTAAACAATTTTGCCTTGGCCGTCTAAATGAAGGCAACTGGGAGCGAAATTGGTTTTAATAATGAATCCATCAAATGAAGTTATCAGCAACAGTAGCACATTAGCTCCACGAACCTTCGGCTAGCAGACCTTCTTCTATTCTAAATAATCTTTGAGATTGCATAGAGAATAAGTTTATTTAATTTTTAGTTTTTCTCAGCTTGATATCGAGCCCACGACCTCAAACAAGGGTTTATGCTTCAGATTCTAACAGACTTAGATGACTGAAGACTTTATTATATTTCAATTAAATTATTATTAATATTATAATATTTTCGTGTTAATTTATCAATTAATATAAAAATATGTACAGGTATATACAAACAAAATAAGATTCAAGTACCAGTTCAATTTAAAGTAGAGTCTGATGATTTAGTCTAACGTACATAAACATTTTATATAAGATAGCTGCTAATCTATAAATCTCATATTATCTGAACACTAAAGTAATAAAATTTTATCATCACCTTTCTAAACTTTTATATCTCAAAACGCTAAAGAACATGCTCCCCTTCATTATTCATATACAATGTATATTAAATTAATTAAACAATTAATTACCGTATTTTTTGGAATATAACACGCACCCCCTGCCTGGCTTGATCCCACCTCCACAAAAATTATTTTTTTGAAAAAATCGTATTTTCTGCGTAAGATTTATATTTTATAATATGTACTAATGTCTTTTTTTAATTTTAATTTATTTTTCCTGCGTATTATATTCTGAAAATTACGGTAAACAAGAAGATATACAAACTGATTATCCCCGTACACTACCTCCATTATCCATTAAAATGCTCATATCTTGCTATGCGTGTTACCGTAAAATCTTGAATACATGCTGGGTATTCAGATACACGCCGGTCTCAAATAAAAGCCGGGTGGGGTGTAAAGAATAGATTAAACGCCGGGTCTTTTTCAGGTCATCGATATAAATTCCGGCGTTTTTCCTCACTTTCAGATTTTTAAACGTCTTTTCGTTTAAAACCGGGGAAAAACAGGGAATTTTACAAAATCAACAAAAAAAATGCGAAATTGGAACGAAAAGAATTACATGATCAACCGGGGAAAGTCATGGAATTTTATGCAATCGTTTTGGGACACCCTGTTATTGGGAATAGCCCTTAATGCCGAGTCTCAAATAAACGCCGGGGGAGTCCGGACCATTGAAACAAATAAACTCCCGGGCTTGCATTCAAGATTTTATGGTATTTGCTTTTTGATTTATATTTTATTTCTTTATTATATTATAAAGATTACTAATAATGTTTTAGTAAATGTGGAATACAATAAAGTTCAAATGACTCTCTATTGTCACTGCAAATTCTGATTTAATGTAATTTCCAAATCAGTTGAGAAGTGGATCTGCTTTACTTCAACAACTAAAAGTAACCTATAAAAAATAATAATGGGCGAAAAAGTCTTGAAATAAAATGGAAATAAATATATTTTAAAAAATTCAATATTCAATGATGTTAAAAGCATCAGTAATGCTTGCGAAGTCGGTACTTCTGTTGCGGCTTTTTTCGAATTTTTGTTTTTTGATTTCAGATTAAGATAGACTATCAAAAAGTAAGTACTGTAAAAGGTATCAGGCACGTACCCAAGAATTTTTCCAGGGAAGAACTCTGGATTTATTGGACCTTTTGTTGGAATAATCCATTCTTTTTTATTATGTTATAATTACAGTAATACTAATTAAAAGTGAACATATTTCAGTGATATTTTAGTAAAGTTGCTTGTGAAGTTTATGCTATTATACATTGTTGATATCAAAAAGAGAACTCAATCTGCTTACAAAATTTCGGATCTCATTTTTGTGAAGAAAAAAAATCTTATAATAAAAATTAAAAAACCTTGAAAAGAAATAAAATTTAAATCGCAAGCCCTTTTGACTTAAGTCATCTTCTGGCAATGAAAGATGTGAATGAGGAATTGTTGGCCTGGTTCAGTGTAGGTCAAAGGGGAAAAATCCTTTTGTTTAACTGGAGTGAACAAGGAGTAGGATGATTGGTAGGGGGGGGGGGGGGGGGGGTGGCACTGGAACAGGCCACAGGAGGAAAAAAAGGGAAACTTAAAAAACTGAAATTGAAATTAAAAACAACCCCTCGCCAACCACTCCGCTACTCCTTGTTCACTCAGAGTTCTTAATAGAATTTAAACAACAGATTAAAATTCACAGAACTCAAAATCATGGACCTTAAGCATTTTTAGGGTGGTTGCTCGACCCCCCCCCCCTTGCGTACGTGCCTGAGTATAATAGAGATAGATATCCTATCAGTTCGAGAACATGGCCAAAATATCGGTTAAAGTCAACATTTTGGGCCTTCGAGCTTGGTCCATCCTTTAACCATCCTTTTGGCCATGTTCCCTAAAAGATAGGAAACGTGTGCCTATTATAACTTTTACTCAATTTTTGATGCTCTAAGTCAAAATCAAAAACTTCAAATAAAATTGGTGACGGAACGACCGAGTTCCAAAGCTTTGATGACATCCCAGTGATTGCACTTCTATTATAAAGAATATTTGTTCCAAAAATTAAAATGTATTGGTACATCTGGTATAACTCCAACGATGATGTGATATATGCAGCTATCAAAGTCTTCAAATATCAGAGTGTTCATGATTCATAAAAATTTGATTCATTCACTGAATAAATTATTTTGAACACTGGATAAACAAATCTTTATTGCTGCTTCTATAGAACAACACATTAAGCAGGTGAAATACTATAACAAAAAATTGGGAAATAATTATTTAGATCATAAATTTCATAATGTAATTACAGTCGTTTGTTTTGTTCTTCATAAAAAACATATCTGGAATAGCAACAGGCAAATGAATAAAAGATGAAGGCTTTAAACTCAATGCAATGCAAAGACAACAAATTGTTCACCTGCTAACTATAAGAGAAATTGTTTCAAAATAATAATAATAATAATAATAATAATAATAATTGGTTTACATGAACAAACAAACATCTACACCCAAATCCGAGTGGAAAGGTGAGTCGGTCATTCCATTTTAGTAGGTGTTTTGAGCTTTTGTCTCCCAATGTAATAAACTGTTGTCAACAGCCTCATTACTATGGTGACATCAGCAGCAGTTAGTAATAGTAGTAGTAGACTCCACAGTGGTGGGGGAGGGAAGGTTTCAAAGTAATTTATTGCTGCTAAATTTAAAGCAACCAGTAATGAGCCAAAGGTGCTGTAAATACACAAGTGTGATGCAACGTAATCTATAAAACTAGAATTCTAAAGGAAATTTTTTACATAATGTAATAAAAAGAAGCGAAATGCCGTTGCCTTTAAGAATCACTTTTAGATATGATACATTCACTAGAATCGGTGGTGGAATTATCATATTTAATGGGCCTCGGCTATTGAGATGAGGGGCCTAAATGCTATTAAATTTGAGCCTCCTGATCTTTGCTAGCCTAAGGCGTCTAGTTGCTTCAATCCAGCTCTGACTTGATACAGAAAAGGCAATAAGCTAATTTTTAATAACTATTCATATTTTCCACACCTTAAAGGAGTTACAATATGAGAAGCTAAAAAAAATTACAAGAGTAAAATAGTAAGAAATTTAAGAAATCAAATAAGTCACTCTATCAGCATGCACCTTTCCTTATGCTTTAAAATATTTTTAATAAAATCATTGAAAATAAGATTCAAAGTTATAAAGCACGCACCTTTCCTTACAAAAATTAAAACTTGTAAAGGAAATCTATAGAACCGGTCTCTGGAAATTTTTGTAGTTGCAATGCTGTTAGAGCAATTCAATGAACATGTCAGTACTGTTGATTCAACCCGATAAGATGAAAGGTTCTCTGAAGAAGCTTTAAAGCAGACGCTGCTACTTTTTCTTCAAAAATACCAAGTGCATCCAAATTCATAAATAAAATTATTACAAGGTATGTTTGCCATATAAGCTTACAGATGTAATCTTTACATAAAGTTATCAATTCTTAATACGACAATAATTATTTTAAATACCGTAATTTTCGGAATACATGAAAAATAAAAAAAAAAGTTAAAAAATTGTTACTAGGTATTGCAAAATATATAATATTCCTATAATAAAAGCAATGGAAATACGAGTTTTCAAAAAAAAAAAAAGTTTTGGGGGGAGGGGGTTGCGTATTGTATTCCGAAAATTATGGCATGTGAATACACGACATAATAACACTGTCCAACAACAACAAAAAATTACTGAACAGAGAAGCACCATTTCTAAGGTAATTTTTTTGCATAGATTACAAAAATGACCCTCATTTTTGCCTATCAGGTCTCAATTTTTCGTAAATCGTGATTGAAATTTTTATATTTTTATGTAAATTTGACACTTACAGAGTAGTTACACTTACAGAGTAGTTACGTATAATACTTAAATGAAAATGCCTAGAGTAACTTGTAAAAACAATCCAGATAATTTTTGTTATATTTGTGGATGTGTAACAACAAAGGTTTATAAGCGAAAAATATCAAATTACATCAAAAAACTTTATAATCTATATTTCGAAATTGAAGTGAGAGATCAAGATAAGAAACGGGCACCACATATATGCTGTTCGTTTTGGTCTAAAATGCCTTAATTTACAGAAATTATAAAATTTTAGTATGCGATTTACCAAAAATTGAGACCCGATAGCGAAAAACGGTTTCCAGATTCGGAATCGGCGCACCCAAATTACCAAAAATCAACTACTCTTCGCCTAGTAATTTCTTGAAAGTTAAAAATTGTTGGACGGTGTAATTGAAGTAGATATTTGGAAGATTTTTTTTTACATGGCAGAAAATAGGAAAGAAAATTCCACAGTTGCTCCATGGTTAAGCATCAAGATGATAACCTGAAGATTCCTGGTTCAATCTGAGCCGTGAAATTTACCATCTTATTTTCTACGACTAATATCAATATATTATTTTATAAATAAATATTATTTTTAAAACACTGAAAATATATATTTTAAAATGACTTCAAGTACCTAAATACAACAATAAAGATAGAAACAGTTAGAAAAGTTTGGGTTCAAGTTACAAACATTGAAGGCATTGGTGCATTCCAGGTCAAAAATGAATTAGAGCACTGACTGAATGAATTTCAAAGAATTGATTTCTTGAAATCTAATTGAAAGTGGTTCGTATGAAGTAAAGCACGGAGAAAAACATGGTTTGAGGAACACACATAGTGCAAGAACCATGACTGTGTGGATAAAAATCAATCAAGGGCTCTTCAGTGCGATACACATTTTCTTCCTATAGATTAATGGTTTTCTCAGAGGGTTTTGATAATCATTATCAGACTAACATGTGGAAATGTTAACAAAAACTGTGGAATGCAACAACCAAAAAGGAAGGGGACCTCTAAACCATAAGAAGATTTGAAATATCGGATACGTTAGGTTAGGTTAAACCTGAATGAAAGACTCTACCATGTTTTAAATTCTGAATGCAACAGACCTCTCAGAATGAGCGCCACACCTGTTTTTCCTCAAAAAGCAATAACGTGGACTTTCTGCATTCTCAACTACAGAAAAAGTTAATCTGCGACAGACTGCCAAGCTCAGTTCCAAGAGAGACTGTAAATCAATTTTGTAGTAAGTCAAAAGCATTCCATTAATTGAAAGCAACTTCATGAAGATTGACCCCCCCTATGGAATTGATGATTTGTATATTCGAATCTGTTTCTCTACAATAAAGTAGAATATAAAAATTACAATAATACTTTATAGCGTAATCAGTTTACAATCAACTTACAATAAATAATCATTCAGATCCTAGGATCTACCTCGTACCTAGGATCTTAGAATTCCAAATACAAATACTACAGAGTAGTAAAAATTTGGGTCGTACATAGAGTTTGACACTATATTCCGTGATTCGTGTGCGGATGAGGATATCAGATGTCGAGCTTTAAGAGAGGAGAGCTTTCGACATTTTAAAGTCAATTATTGATACAATTTAATGTGTGCTCTTGTAGTAGGTGGTGGCCTTGCAACCAGGTGACTGACCTCTCGGGTCTAGGCCGTAAACTGCAAAATACCCTTTCTCGAGCTAATTGTTGCATGTATATGTTGAATTCGGGGAGAAAGAAAAAGAAACTTGTCCTGAAACCTGGCTGATGTGCATATATGAACCAAAACTTTTCTTCCTGGAAACCAAGACTTTGTGAGACTGTTATTATAAGAGCGTAGGGGTTGGCAAACATTCTTTACGGGTTAATGTTAACTATCTGATCACGTGATCAAGGTATGTGAGATTTTTACTAATTCAACCATCACTGCTTAGCCATCTACTGTGACTAAATACAAATGGGGTTATGTATCAGTTCATTAGAAGGGGGGGGGGGGGGGGGTTGGGGGCCACAGCCCCCCAGTCTTTAAAAAATAAATTCATTTTAAATGTCACATGATCAGTCATCGCGTGATGTGCAGAGAGTTAACATTAATCCATTTGTAGATAATCCAACTTAAATAATAAAAAAAAGAAGTGGACCAGATTTGGCCCGCGGGCCGCAGTTTGCCGACCCCTAATATTTGGGGCCATCAAGTTACCAAAATCTGAACGATATACGAACAATTGAGCTCATAACTTTCTTAACTTTTGAGTGCTAATAAGCTGCTTGACGGTCTTTCTGGAGTAGTAGTAGTAGTAGTAGTAGTAGTCTGCTTTTACCTTTTTGTTTTAAATTATTTAAAAATTTAAGGACCTGGAAGACTCCAGGAAAGCACGCGCAAGGAATTTTAAACTTGAAAATTTTTAAATTTAAGTTTTAATTTTTTTTTTTTTGAATAGAGCAAAGCAATGCGAGCGCTCATCTCCAACAATGCCAAAGCGGCGATTGTTGCGTTGCTGTGAAGTGCGCCAGGTGGGGGAAGGTAAAACAGCTGATTGCGGCTGAGAGTGTTTTTTTTTTTGTTTTTTTTTTAGTACTTACTTCGGAGCGATGTCCTCGGAGATTGTAGTTGGTCCGCAGCGGCGTCTCGAACAGTTTCTTGCAGTGGCAGGTGGTGAAGGTGACGCCGACGATGCCTCGGATGTTGCCGGACGCGAGCCAGCCTTCCTGGTAGTAGTTGGTGCGGTTCAGTTTCCAGCCGTCGTCTTCGGGGATCTCGTCGGGGACCTTGCCCATCCATGTGAGCGACAGAATGGAGCAGTCACTGCGCGCTTTGCTCGTGCGCTCGAAATGAAGGTGCATACCCGACGAGCTTGTTTTGGGGGATTCCAGTGACGACGCAAAAATAAAATCGACATATATAAAACTTAAAAAGAAAAAGCACCTGATCGACGTTAGAAGCAACTCATCGATCGGCAGCCTAAGTCGAGAAGTACGTACTCAACTCCTCCTGAGCGACACTGAGGAATGGCGAAGAGATCTCCGGCCTCCGTAGAGAACATCATCAGCAGCATCATCATCCTATGCAGCTTGCCATTATTTTTCTCTCACAACGCTCGAGATATCCGCAAAGAGAATAAGATCACCGACTGTCACTAAAGTCAAAGAGCTCCATGTACTCATTATTTTTTCTCGCCGTCGTCCTTCTTCGTAAACCCCACCTCGTTACGATCCGCAGTTTTCCCAGGCGGTGAAGGTTATGGCCAGCCGCAGCAGCAGCGGCAGCGGTTCAAACGCGCATGTCTTGTTGCACGCATGCGACTTCCTGGGACGCTTCTTGCCGCTAGATGGCAATACGGTCTATCCTCCTCCTCTCCTGTCTCCTCCTGGCCAGCTCGTCATCGCTTACACAGCCTGCCTGCCTGCCTTTTCCTACTTCAGCCTTAGCAGTGGCGATCTTCCTTAGTTTTTCGCAATTAAAATGTTTTGTACTCGTTTCTGTTTCGACTCCAGCGACTTTTCTTCTTTTTGCAAAGCGTAACTTTGGGTGAGCTTCTAATTTTAAGAAATTAATTTTACTCAAAAAATAAGCAGCGATGACGCCGTAAACAGCGATCATCAAAGTCTGTATCCTAAAATTTAACTTTGTATCTCTCGAATTAAGCTGTAGCAATGTAATCCAATGTAAAGCGACGACAGCGTCATCCTCTAACTAACTCCCAAGATAGTCAAACTAAATTAGATCATATATTACTTAAAAATGTCCTTATCTATGTATATCACTTAGAAATACCGCTTGACCTTCACTTTTCTTTCTTAGTGAATTTATTATAAATTTTTTTCACTCCATACATAAAATAAAAAATTTCATTTGATAATATTTACAATAATTTATTTTAATATCTATTATTAAATATTTATGTCATAATAGCAATATCAGACAGCGCAATCATATTATATCATATTGATGCAACATGTTGTAATTGATGACAGCATCAGTGCCCAGTGATTGTGGAGGAGCTTCAGCAGTGAAGTAGAAATACATTTATACATTTATTAAAAAGAAATTGACCCCCCCCCCCTTCCCAGTAGCAGATCCTGCAGTCATCTACTTTTACCCCTGTATCTGCACTTTTTACCTCTCCCTAAGTTTATTAATCAAAAAATTAATTTTCTCGAAAGTAATATGTAAAAAATGTAAGAAATTTTCTTTCCTTTCTCATCATTCCGAACGTATGATATATCACATGCCATGTGTTGACGTAGTTCTAAAGACCAAGTGACTGCCACCCCCGCAAATCCGACCCCAATGGAACAACTGGGCCTAAACTTCATAGTAATGTAGATTTTGCGTAGAGGAATCTAAATACTGAATTTCACGCCTTTACGTACCTAATTGCACATAGATACAGGTAGGTCCCGTTATACGTGATACATATGTTCAGCAAAATTCCCGTGTATACCGAATTCGCGTAAAATGGGTTCCATTTAACGTGTACTGAATAGAGTTTGGTTCTCATAAGCATTAATTATTTTCCTGATATAACTTAAATAATTGTGTTATAGAAGTACAGTCCAGGCTGTCTAAGACGGTCTTCCAAGGGCGACATGAATAGGGTCCTTTATAAAATTAGTCCTTTTTGGGAATAACGGTCTTGACTGTTATAAATTATAATGGTCATGGCTGTTATAACGTATATCAGTCAAGACTGTTATAAATAATCACGAGCTACTGACACTCGTAAGGAATGGTAAATCCCCAATAGGGAATCCCAATGGGGAATCCCCAACATAAATAAAATGATCTTTAATATTTTTTCCATCATAACTTTAAATTCTTGAATGATTATTTATTTAAATTTAAAGATTACAATAAATAGCAGCGCTTGCTTTTATAGTACATGGCTACTAAATGTTTTCGAAGAAGAAAAAAAGGAAAATTGCAATACCGCCACTGGCTACGAGAATAAAATTGCAGATACAGTAAAACCCCATTACAACGTACCTCACTTTAACGTACATTTCAGAATAACGTACAAATTTCAAATCCCCGTCCCAAACGTAGGTATTTTAATGCTAAAAAGTTTCAGAATGACGTACCTCACTTTAACGTACATTTCAGAATAACGTACTAATTTTACATCCCCTTGGTTAAATTATCCCTTCAGTACAACGTACATCGTTCACATGTCTTGCACTGATTGGTCAATGCAGCCCATGCGAAAGTTCACATTTCATTGCTTGGTCAGTATAGCATATATAAACCCGGAATTCTCTGCATGCTACTCAGTCTAGCATGTTCGATTGTCGATTGTCGCATACACCTCTGCTGAGTTAACGGATTCAGAGATTCTGGAGATGGGACAAAAGCAAAATGAAATTCATAGCGATCAGGAAAACGAAGATGAAAATGGCTATTTAGAACCAGAGGTAACGCCCGTCTCAACTTTGGTAGCAATGGAGGCTATAAAAAGCTTACAAAACTATTTTGCACAGCATAGCGGTGCACCAGAAACATTTAACTTCACAATGTCAGTTATGGAGGAATTTTGTGGGAGGCAAGTTATACAAAAGAAAGCAGACGACCATTACAGATTTTTTTTTTAAAATTAATGTAATACTACAAATTGTATATGCTATAGTGTATTTGTATTGAATAAAATAAAATGCATTCATATGTTCTTATGTTTTTCTATGAATATATGCATTTTTCACAAGCCCCCCCCCCACGTTCCCAGTTTCAGTATAACATACACCTCAGAATAACGTACAAATTTCCAGGTCCCTTGAAGTATGTTGTAACAGGGTTTTACTGTACTGAAAAATGAGTTTATTTTTTAAAAAAAAAAAATTTTATATTAAATTGTGGATTAAGTTCAACTTATAACATAATCCAAAATTTAATATAAAAATGCCTTTAAAATTTCAGTACGAAAAGAAAAAATTATAGGTAAAAATCGTTCATTAATGAGCAGTGATGCCTTGATCGAGGGTATGTTACTCACGAACAAGGTCCATTAATGAATGTAAAGTCCATTAAGGAGATTACCGTGCTGTCTTTGGACCACATTTTTTGGTCCTTTATAAGGTTGTGACTGTTATAAGGAGTCTGTTACAGGCATACAATTTAACATGGGAAAGTCTATTCCCAAATCAGGGCGACATAATTTTCGACTGTTATAATTTTAGTCCGTCTTGGAGGAGACCGTCTTAGACAGCCTAGACTGTATAGGATTAGTAATACAGTAAACTCCGTGTAATTCGAATTCAAACGGACCAACAAAAAATTCGAATTAGGCGATAATTCGAATTATGAGATATTGGTCACACTAATCTAAAAACTATGTGTTTTGGATTATGGGTAATCAGTAATCATATGTACATGTATTGAAAAAAAAAAAAAAACAATGAAAAGAAACATTTGAACTGGCTAAATTAATAATGAATAGAATAAAATAATGAATAAAATAAAAAATAATTACGTACTGGCGAGATTTTAAGCTATCGAAAGGAAAAACAAAGTTAATTGAGAGAGAAGATAAACCTAAAAACTGTGAAAGCTACTTACAATTCTGAAGTCTTCAAAAATATTTACACTTAGTAGTAGCACAGTGCTTGTTTCAGATCAATCTGGGAATTAGTCACAAATTATTTTCGGAGTAACTATGGCATTCGAATTAGGAGATAAAAAATACATTAGTTTGTATTAAACGTACTTGATGATTGATTCGAATTGAGCGATAATTCGAATTAGGCAGATTCGCATTACACGGAGTTTACTGTACAACAGTTTTCTATCTTTTAGTCTTAAAATAGCACCTTATTTTATAAAACTCAAGATACACTAAAATACTCAAAATACTTGTATACGTACAACATAAAGAAGTGTCCACATTCCAAACTTTATATTGCTTTGGGTTCATCTGTAGTAGAAGATTCTGATGCTGTTTTCAGCAGTCTCCTTCTTGTAATAGTGCTGGTGGAATCCCGAAGAGAGTTTGGAAGAGGAGCTCGGACTGGATGTTAAGGGATCGTTCGAACTGGCAGGATGTTTTGTTAAAAATTGCTTGATGGTTGGCTGTAGCGTTTTCTTCATCTTCATCGAGGACCTCCAACTCAGTTTCTAACGAGTTGGATTTACGGGCCACTTTCTTCCTTCGGTAATAATACTTTCTTTACGTTTCGGCAGCATTTTAAGTCCTACAACAATAAATCTTTTCGCAAACAGATTAGAAACTCAGCTGATCTTATCCAAACTGATGTATAGCAACCTTAACATTTATAGATGGCCAGTGATGTGTTAAATGTGCACAAACACAGGGATAGGAACAAAACAAAACTCAAAAACGAATTCAACTACTAACAAAAAATAGAAGAGCTCGCGGATACTGAAATCGTGTATAACGGGATCCACCTGTACTTATAAGAATGTGCCCTTAGTCTGTACGTTTATCCAGCCGTCCACTCTTGCATGATAACTTGAAAATGAATTAACTTTTTCAAATTCTGTTTTCAGAAATATGACCATCAAAGTCTTAGCTCGGCCGTATCAATTTTTCTGAATTTTTCGTGAACCCCTTCTAATCGAATTCACGTGCTAAAAAAATGAGTGTAAAGAATTCAAAGATACTGGCATGTCATATAACAATCGATTTGTCAAGAAGGAATACATTGTTACTTTCTGTTCATCTTTTAAGGAATATTGACATGGGTGCGTGCACGTGAAATCGCTTTGTCGACGCACGATTGCTCATGTGCTCATAATCTATGTTATTAAGTAGCGGAAGAATGGAGCTACTTATTGGTTTTACGATGTCTTAACTTTGTATCCCTTCATAATTTCTACATTTTTTGAGGGAGAAATTCGGAATGTAGCTTCCTATGGGCATGTCCATCTGCACTATTTAGTTTGGTTTTGATTGGTACACTGGGGTCGGAATTAAGGGGGTGGGATTCAGCGAGGAACACATATCTATGTGCAACTAGGTACGTAAAGGCGTGAAATTCAGTATCCAGATTCCTCTAGGCCATATGTACATTACTATGAAGTTTAAGCCCAGTTGTTCTATTGGAGTCGGATTTGCGGGGGTGGCAGTCACTTGGTCTTTAGAACTATGGCAACATATGGCATGTGATATATCATACGTTCGGAAATGATGAGAAAGGAAAGAAGATACGAAGTTTTTTTAAATTTCCTACATATTACGTTCGAGAAAATTAATTTTTTGGTTAAAAAACTTGGGAGAGGTAAAAAGTACAGATATAAGGGTAAAAATAGATGACTGCAGGTTAACGTACTCGGGGGGTGGGGGTGGGGAGGGGTTAATTTCTTTTTAATAAATGTATAAGTGCATTTCTGCTTCCCTGCTAAAGCTCCTCCTTGGAATGTTTACAAGATTTTATTTTCTTGAAAGTAAATATGTAGGAAATGTAAAAAAACTCTCATTTTCTTTCCTTTCTCATCATTTCCGAACATATGATATGTCACAGGCCATGTGTTGACATAGTTATAAAGATCAAGTGACTGCCATTCCCGCAAATCCGACCCCAATGGAACATTTGGGCCTAAACTTCATAGTAATGTAGATCTTGCTTAGAGGAATCTGAATACTGAATTTCACGCCTTTACGTACCTAATTGCACATAGATATGTTGTCCTCTCTGAATCCCACCCCCATAATTCCGATCCCAGTGTACCGATCAAAACCACACACTCGCAGCGGCTTTCTGAGCTCATCCAATGAAGAGCATCAAATTTCTGTATTGTCGCAGTTGTATATTTGTTGTGTGACATAAACGCCTTCAAGAATTAGGCGTTTTAATTCCAATGGATACTGTTCAGCTGCTTCTATGTCTGCTGATCTGGCTTCACCAGACATTGACAGTTGATGCACGCAATGGCGTTGTTTCCATCGGGTAAGCCAGCCTACCGTATTGCACGAAAGCAGAAGACAACTGATACATCGTCGTAAATTGATTGCCTCAAAAGGCCCTCATCCAAAGAGTCAATGAGAACATTTTTAATATAGCTTACCCTTCCCAGAACCAATGACTAACGTTGTTGAATGACCTGCTTTCCTCGTGTGTGTACATTAGAGTCCACTTATAAGAGTAGTCCGGAATTAAAAAAAAAACAAACTGGTCTAGCCATTGACAGCGACTTATCCGATTTCGCAACATAGCCAACTGTGACTTAGAGGAGCAGCAGTGTATAACTTCAAAATATAAGTTGAATGTAGATGAAAAATGAAAGATATAAAATTCGGCCTGTGACCTGGATTCGAACCAGAAACCACGAGGCTCTAGCTTGTCGCTTCTACCAATTGGGCTATAGTGGATTGTTGTCCAAGCATCCTAAAGACTACCAAACAGTCATAGTGAAAGCCCAATGATAGGCCAGGCATCTGGCTCGCAGGAGATCGCCCAATTGGTAGATACGACAAGTTAGAGACTCGAGATTCCTAGTTCAAATCTAAGTCACAGAACGTTTCCTTTCCTTTTTCAATCTATGTTCAATCTCATAATTGAATAATAGCTTTAGTGTTCCTATCATCGCTTTATAGTTATTTTCATCAGCTTGCTGATGGTTCTCGAAAGGAGAGATTCCTCTCTCACTAACAACCAAGTTGCAATCTTGCTTTAAAGGTAAACTCCATGGAAAAAATCGACTTTATTTTTTTGCATCATAACATTAATCCAGGTTAATAGAATTTGTATCATTCAAAATTATTCGATTTTTCCTAATATTTTATTAAGAAAAATGCCTCGGAAAATTGAAAATTTGCGTGGGATCTTCCATTTCTTCTCCACAGAACATGGCGGAACAAGCTGTCATTTCCTGCCACAAGAACCTCGGGGAATTTCGTTGCCGAGATTCTAGTCGCTTAGAACGATTCTACATATCGTAAGATTTTGCTAACCTGTTTTATGTCGGAATGCCTTCAATTTGTTCTCTGTTTGGATGTGTAAATAGACAGTCGGATAGAAAGTTCACGTTTCATTGATTTCCAGAATCAGAATCGATTAAAAAACAGTGGATTAGCTTTTGACAGCGACGGAACTGGTATCCGACTCCAAACAGCATCGTGTGCTCATTTTGAAGCGTCTTGCTGTGTCTACGCATCCGCCGTTTTAAATTCAGTATCAATTCAAACAAGAAATTCGCTGAAACTAGATCCTCTTCCAACTCTAAACGGGCCTGGCGTTCTTCAAGAACAACTACCGTAACAGCACTCGTTAAACGCCGAAGGAATGAGGAGGTCAGCCTATCTGCTGTGTACATTAAGGCACATGCCGACGTGGCAAGCAGAAGATCCCGTTTCACGGTTTAATGCGTAGGGCTGTATATCGCAGAAGTTGCAGTAGCATTTAATTCTGCTAACGGCCCTTATATATCACTGTCACTGTTATCAAAATCGTAGTCATCACTACGATCTTGTTTCATATTCCTAGTCCATTGCGATGCCCAACTGACAACTAACCGATAGAGTCCAATGTGTGATGTCACGAATTCGAAACTCCTTCGCACTTCTCAGCGACCTGTGACGTAACAACTTAGCAGACCTAGGAGAGAGCTCTACAGAGTTTTAACAGAAAATACAGCAGAAAAAATCCCCCCCAAAAAAATAAACAAAAGGAAGGGGAAAAGAGAAAAGGGGCCAAGAAAACCATTTAGCATGGGCTAACAATGTGTCCCATCGTGATAGATCAAGAGGTCCACCATCATGATTCAGGAGTTTTTTTTCCTCGCACTTCATAATCTCCAGGGACTCCCAAGAAATTAAGTCTTTTGTAGTCATCAGCCGCATGTAGAATGTTGAAGTTTTCTGTCTTCAGAACGTGTCCAGTATTAATTATATGTCCAGCATAAGCTGATTTTTCTGGTCTATGGTTTCTTACGTAATCAAAATGTTCCTTTATTCTGGTTTCAATTCTTCTGCGGGTTTGTCCGATATATTTGTGGTCACAAGTGCCACACGTGATTTCGTATATCCCGGATTTCTCTGTTGTCTGGATTTTATCCTTGGTATTGCCTAAGAGTCTTCTAACGTTTGGCTACTTCCTTTTGTTTTTTTTTTTTTTGTTTTTTTTTGGATTTTTTCTGCTGTAGAGCTCTCTTCTAGGTCCACTAAGTTGGACCAACCACTCTTGAGTGGCAATTTCTTTTGCGCCCTATTGGCTTTTTACTCTTGTATAAACCTTCTCCTTGTTAAGTAGCGGAAGAATGGAGCTACTTATTGTTTTCACAATGTCCGTCTGTCTGTCCGTCCCCTTCATAATTTCCGCATTTTTTGAGGTAGAAAGTTGAAATTCGGAATGTACCTTACTATGGGCATGTGCACCTTCACTAGTTTGGTTTTGATTGGCCCACTGGGGTCGGAGTTTCGGGGGCGGAAATTAGAGGGGACCAAAAAATCTACCCGTGTTTATGCATATAAAAGAGTGAAATTGGGTATGCAGATTCCTCTAAGCAAGATCAACATTACTGTAAAGTTTGGGCCAAATTGTCTCAATAGGGTCGGAGTTGTGGGGGTGGCAGTCGCCTGGTCTTTAGAATTATGACAACATATGGCATGTCATATATCATTAGATCGGAAATGATGAGAAACGAAAGAATATAGAGCTCTTTTTTCATTTTCTCAATACTACGTTCGAAAAAATCAATTTTTTGATTAAAAAATGGGAAGGGAGGGGGTAAAAATTGCGGATAAAAATAGACAACCTCAGCGCTTCCGCTACTTTCCTATACCTTTCTCGGGAGGATTAATTTTTTGTTTGTTACCTCGACTCATACTGATGATGACTACCTGGTAGTTGAAATGTATACATTTATGAAGATTATTAAAATTCTTTTGTGGAAAAGTGGCATCCTTCCTTGATCTATATTTAAACAAAGTTGTTTTGGGTGTAGAGTTTATCTTTAAATTTTACTTTTAGTGTTATCTATTAAGAAAAATCACAAACGTTTCATGCTGACATATATCAGCTATTGGCAACCATTACATATCAATTTTAGTATGGCTCTCTGCAAAAGATGTTCGGCAACCTGGCTTTTTCATTAATTACTAGCACATGAATTTTTTTTTATAATTATGATTGAAAATCAAATCTAATGGAGTTACTTATTGTTTTGAAGTGATAAAATATTAAATTAACAGCATGATCATTCGTTTATGTTAATTTGGCTTATTTCATGACGCAAAGTAGTTTCATACAGTAGCGCTCAGAAAATAAGGCACGAGTACAGTTTTATATGTAAATTTAAAAATGATTATCGGACTGAACCAATATTTTACAGGAGGGTGTAGAATGGTGAAACACTTCATAAGACCCTTACAACAGCATTGCATCTGCTTTGGATGTTCCAAAAAGTACAGTAAGAAATATTATTCAATGAAAACTCAAGAGGAGTCCTCCAACTATAACCTGGATTAGAAAGACCACGTACTGTCACAGAAAAGGAAGATAGACTGCTTTGTCGGTTATCGAAAGCTCAGCCCAGATTCACATCAGTGGATTTGAATCATGAAATACAAGAAGCAGATGGGGTTAAAGTTAGTGTTTCCACAACAAAACGGCGTCTAGTAGAAGCAGACTTGAATGGTAGGCGTCCTGCAAAGAAACCTCTCATTACAGTAGCAAACAGGAAGGCCCGAGTTGCCTTTGCAAAGAAGTACCAGCACTGTAACTCCAACGAATGGGCGAAAATCCTCTGCAGTTTCTGCTTTTTGGAACAGACGGAATACAGTATATTCAATGCCCCAAGAACAAGCGTTTCGATCCAAAATACCAAGTGCCCACAGTGAAGCGTGGAGGGGGATCTCTGATGGTTTGGGGTTACTTTAGTAAAAGTGGGATGGGTTGTCTTGTGCGTGTTGTTGGTTCTATAGATAAGAATATGTACAGAGATATTCTACAGAACCACGTGCATCCCCACGGAAAAAACTACATGCCTATTCCAACACGACAACGACCCCAAACACACGTCCAACCTTATCTGGCTTCCAAAAAAGTTCGAGTACTTGATCTCAACCCCATCGAACATCTCTGGGAGGTTATGTTTCGTCGCTGCAAAGACAAAAAGGCATCGAACATGGATGAAAAATTTCAAATGCTTCAGGAAGAATCGTTTAAGATTCCGTCTGAAACCATGACAAAGTTAGCCGATTCTATGCCTAGCAGATGTCAAGCTGTTATCAAGGGTAACAGCTATCCGACTAAGTACTAATGTAAGTCATCATCTCCTTTGAGATCTCACTTTTGTTTTAGATTTGCAACATGTTTGGTATGAAATATGTATCAAAATTTAACCAGTGCCTTGTTTTGTGAACGCACATAAAAGACAATTTTGTTTTTTACAGCAAGATTGAGATATTTTTATTTATAAAGTTGTACGAGGGCGGGCTGAAAAGTAATGCCTCCATGGCTGTAACTTTTTTATTTTTTAACCGATTTTCAAAATTTTTTTTGTATCCGATACTCACATTTTTCCTCTATGTAATGCATTATTCACTTTTCGGCATAGTACCCATCCCTTTCCACGCATTGTACCAACGCGCGACTAGTCGGGTGAACCCGTCGGAGAGGAATTCCGGGGTCGTCGCCGACACGAGGACCGAATGGCAGCTTTGGATCATCTTCTGCAGCATGATAACGCCACACATCAGAGGGGGTTGCAGCGCCTACAGTTCAAAGATGAAAAACTGCAGTTCAAAAATGAAAGACTTTGCACCTTGCGACTTTCACCGCTTCCCAAAGAGGAAAGAGCACCTTAAGGGGCACGAGTTGCGTTCTGACGACGAGGTGAAACCTGCCGTTCGGTCTTGGTGTCGACAACAATCCTGGAATTCCTCTCCGACGGGTTCACCCGACTAGTCACGCGTTGGTACAATGTGTGGAAAGGGATGGGGACTAGTGATGTCCGTTGGATCCGGATCTCTGATTCGGATCTGATAATATCCGGATTCGGATCTAGAAATATCCGGATCCGGATTTCAGATCTTTGATATCGGCTCCAGATTTCGGATATCGGATATCAGATGTTGGATATTGGATCCTTTCTCTGGATGCGTATTAAGACTAATTAGGACTTAAGAGGACTAGGCTATCACTTAATAAAGCTTTTATAAACTGCTTTCAGAAAAAGTTTGCATATACACAATTTCCTGTCTAGAATCCGATTTTCGGATCTCGCATCCAAGATCCGGATTAGAGATCTCGGATCCAAGTTCCGGATCTCGGATTTCTGACCAACATCCGGTTCTTGGATCTCGGACCTAGGTCCGAAAAAAAGATCCGGATATCCGGATCTTGACATCACTAATGGGACTATGTCGAAAAGTGAATAGTGCATTTCATAGAGGAGAAATGGGAGTATCAGATACAAAAAGAATTTTGAAAATCGGTTAAAAAATAAAAAAGTTACAGCCATGGAGGCATTACTTTTCAGCCCACCCTCGTAATTCCTTGTCATCTACCACTTATTGAAAAAACTCGCAAGTCTTATTGTTCTGTTAAAATAAAAGCCAAACATTGTACTCGTGCCTTATTTTCTGAGCACTACTGTAACCTCATCTTAGAGTTTAATGCAATTTTCTTCATTGAATTTGACTGATTTTACGTTGATTATTTTCTTGTTTTCTTTCTGTCTCTATTTCTAGCACCATCAACCAAACATGAGGGCCTAAGTGGATCAAGACTTACCCCTCTCGGGGGGTTGCTGGCATTAGCTGGCTTCGTTTTTGTTTTGTTTGTATTTTGTTATTATTTCAACCACTTATTTATTCAACCCCATGCGCTTCCTTGGACTCGTAGAGTCATTGTACATTTTGTAAAGCTGTGATTCAAAAACACTCGGTACCTTGTGTGTATGTGTGAATGGGCACATTTGATATGCATTGTCTATTTTGAATGCATAAGAGAAAATTTATTATTTTTGAATTGTTTATAAGTAATAAAAGAAAACATAGACCTATGTAAATTATTTATATTTTGAAATATTCATAACAAAATATTACCCCATATTTTTCATATCTCCATCCCGTCATTCATTAAAACATTTTCATTTCATCGATTGATGCAAACATCGTTAAACTTCAGTTGACATTAGCAGAAATGAATTTTGGTGAACCCGAATGTACACCAAAATGTCGGTCTATGAAGCATGGCAACAAGATTGTCAGTGCCCTGACCAAAAACAACGAAATCGAAGTGTTGTCGTACATGCGGCAAATGTGTTGTAACTTAGTTCATGTTACCGATGAATTTGGGAGGAATTCGCTGCATATGGCAGCATCTTGTGGGAGAAGCAAGATATTAGAGTGGCTTCTGGAACATAACCATTCAGATCGAAGCGCAAAAGACGGGGAATCGGGATGGACGCCACTTCATCGAAGTCTTTTCTATGGCCAGTTAGCAGCAGCCAGGCTGTTGATTATGGTAAGAATTAGAGTTTGAAGCTAAATTATGAACTTTGACAAACAAAATCGGCACGTCCTGAAAGATAAACCGATCGAATTCAAATTGCACGTGCAAATACAACCCTAGCGTCAATGAACTTCGGACACCTACAGAATTTTGGATAAGTACAACAAAACTAATTATAAACAAATGAAAATTACTTTATTCAGGCATGCTGGACACTAACTTCTGCGTTGTTTCTACTGGAATTTTGTCCCACTCTTCGCAAATACACGCCCGCAACTGCTGCAGTGTTCGAGGCTTCCGCTGTCTGACTTTTCGCTTTAAAATGCGCCATACATTTTCAATTGGTGACAGATCTGGCCTGCAGGCAGGCCAGCCAAGCACCTTGAAACGCTGCTGTTGTAGCCAAGCATTGGTGTTCCGAGCAGCATGAGGCTTCGCATTGTCCTGCTGAAAGATGCTTGGTCTTCTATTGAACAACGTTTGGCGGGATGGACGCAGATGCTGTTGAAGAATGTTTATATAGGCAGCAGAGTTAATAGTGCCCTCGCAAAAGTGAAGCGATCCTATCCCGGCTGCACTCGTGCAGCCCCACACCATCAGCGATGCAGGCTTCTGATTTTTCCTCTGGTAACAGTCGGGATGATTACTTTCGTGCTTGGTCCTTAGCACCTTGCGACCGTTGTTGCCATACATCACTGCAAAGGTGGACTCGTCGGACCGCAGAACACTATTCCACTGAGCAAGGGTCCACTTTAGATGGGTTCTGGCCCATGCTACCCGGCGACGCTTAGCTACAGTGCTCATAAATGGCTTCCTCTTTGTAGCGTATAAGTAATAGTTGCATCTTCTGATGTAACGGTGGACTGTGCTTTCGGATATGGGTATAGGAAAATATTCTCGAGCCCAAACAGTCATTTCACTTATGGGAGCATGCCTGTTTTTCACAATGTAACTTCGAAATACTCGTAGGTCCCTAACATTCAATAATCGCTGCTTGCCTGGTGCAGTCCCTGGTTCTGTTTTCCCGATTTCTCTGAAACGCTTGATGATCCCATTAAGAGTAGAGAGAGAGTGGAACTGTTAATTCATGGGCAATAGCTCGCTGGGATTTGTTATTCTGGAACTGCCGTATACACGTTTCTACTGGCTTACCACGTCCCATGGTTCAAAACACCACGAATACTGTGCTCTGTTGCGTGGACGGTGCTTTTAAAGCCTGATGCAAAGCATTCTGGGCGTTTCTATAGCCTTCAGGAAAGTTCTATATGCTGGCGACCCCTTGTGTACGAAGTTCTTTGAAACCTGTTGATGTTGATATTGTTCCATCTACTCAGTAAATCTATTTTGATTAGCCTGCAATCCTCTGTATGCACTTTTCACTGTGTTTTTAGCCAAATTATTTGGTGTCCGAAGTTTATTGACGCTAGGTTTGTACTTTTCGAACTTACCTGGATGTAACCCAGATATTACAGGACCCCACTGTTACTATTTTACACCATCCTTGGGTTTCATTTTGTTGATAGCCAGCTTCCCTTGGTATCCTCTATAGAATCCTTGCAGCACAACAGTAGGTTGAGGACATTCCGTAACCATTATGCCACTGTTCTTCGTAACACCTCGAGCTTACTTTTCAACAAGCTTATGTCTGGTCACACATGGTAAGCCTATCCATGGATTGCCTTTGTACTTGCAGCATTACCAGATTGCCAGATCTCTATATCAGCCTTGGTGGCTCAATAGTTGCGTGATCGCCTCTAATGCCCGAGGACGCGTTTCGATCCTGGCCGGGGACGACGAAGATTTTTTCAGGGGGAAAATCCTGAGATCACGCACTTCCTTCGGAAGGGAAGTAAAGCCATTGGTCCCGTGTAGTCGTTTGCCGGCTGCACGTTAAAGACCCTTGCGAGGCAAAGTTTGCGGTCCTGAAATGGCCATAGCAGTTGAAAAGGACGTTAATACCAAATAAACCGAACCAGATCTCTGTTCTATTGAGCACATTTAGAATGTGATTGGGCGTCACCTGCGTCCAACCCAGAATGGCAACAAATTAGCCTGCCAGTTGGAATTATTAGGTGCATTCTCCATCACGCACGAAATGAACTCGTGAGAGTGAGTCACATGATCAGTGAGAATCGTGCATTGCGATTCGTGGAGTTTAGGCAGCCCCAAGAAGAACGGGCGTTAACGATAAACCCGTGATTTTTGCACATGGCAAACCGTGATAGAAAAGCTTTGATACCAGGTTAATGCTTAATACCATGCAAGCAGTTGTACAATACTCATTTCCAAAAAAGTTGGGACAGTGCAAAATAAATAGAAAAAACAAAAAGGGATGATGTAACAAAACTTTCTCACGAATACAAAATAGCAGATACGTTTATGAAATGACATAAATATACTGTGTGCACCAAAACATTTTGTATCGTGGCCGGGACGTTCATTTTGAATGGGGGTGTTGCAACGCGTTCCAAAATAGTAGGGACATACGTTATAGAAAGCGCCGTTACTAGTGGAACCTTCCGAATTGTTCGGGAATAATCTAAAATGATAACGTCGTACTACATTCCGTAGAAATAACAGTTGCCATCCGTCGTTCAGGTAACTTATTCGGAACGATGGGTCGAGGCAAGCCAGTTAGCGAAGATCTTCGTGTTCGAATCGTTCGAGAATTCACAAACAACGTTTCTCAGCGTGCAATAGCCAGAAGATTTAACCTGTCATCATCTACAGTACATAATATTATCGAGCGCTACCGAGATAGTGGTGAGATCACAGTTCGGAAAGGCCGAGGTAGAAAACCTATTCCGAATGCTCGAGCTCTTCGGATCCTCCGACGTCACTGCGTCACGCATAGGAATGCTGCGATCACGGACATAGCCACGTGGGCCCGCGATTTCTTCAGGAAGCCATTATCGTTGAATACTGTACGCCGGTGCATCCACAAATGCAAACTTAAGTTATACTGTGCACGACGGAAGCCATACGTCAACAAACGACAGCAACGTCGCCGTCTGATATGGGCTCGAGCCCATCGCAATTCGTTCCAAGCACGCCGGAAGAACATATTGTGGTCCGATGAATCAACCTTTACGATTGTTTACGGAAATAATGGACGCCGTACACTCCGGACCAAAGACGAAAAGGATATTCCCGCGTGCTACAGGCGTTCGGTACAGAAATCACGGTCTGGGGCTGTATTAGTGGCCATGGAATGGGAGACTTGCACATATGCAATGGCACCGTCAATGCTGAAGCGTATATACAGATCCTGGAACAAGCTATGGTGCCATCTAAGAGGCGCCTGTTTGGACGAAGTCAGTGTATATTTCGACAAGACAACGCCAGACCGCATGCAGCGCACATAACTTCTGCATGGCTACGTCGGCAGCGCATTCGTATGTTGGATTGGCCCCCTTGCAGCCCGGGTCTGTCGGGGTCTGTCGCCTATAGAAAACGTTGGCGTATTATTAAACGAAAACTACGACAGCGACGACCCCGGACAGTTGAACAGCTAAAAACCTATATCCAACAGGAATGGGACAGAATTCCGGTTACGGTGCTAGAAAGATTGGTGTCATCGATGCCCAGAAGATTACAGTGTGTCATCAAGAGGAGAAGTGGTAAACGCCGTGCTGTCCCAACTTTTTTGGCTGTGTGTTACACGTGCCAAAGAGGAAAACCACCTGTATCTTTGTTTAAGCATATAAGATATTTGATCCCATGCCTAATTTATCGTTTATGTATTGTAATGCGTTGAAATAAACGGCAATAGAATAATCCAAACAAATGTGTTGGAGTCCTTCTTATATGTTGCACTGTCCCAACTTTTTTGGAAATGAGTATTGTAAATGCTGTCGACGAAAGTAGCAGTGACGATGATTTGCTCGAAAGCGTTATGGAAAAAATCGAATAGCCTGAATTAACCTTCTCTGCAGTTTCTCCGTCTACATTCATTGTTTCAATTTTGTTAGTTGTGTTTCGGTTTCCTCATTGCTCCTCTGCCATCTTCAATCCACCGAGCAACCCCGGCCTCTGGCTAGTGTGTTTCGTGCATGCAGTCATGATGTGCCGATTTCGTTGTCAAAGTGTATAATTAGTTCCATTCAAATTGAAAAATTCTCTACATGTTTGCTTACTCTTTTAGCACGGAAGCAGCCTGCAAACTCAAGATAATGAAGGCTACACACCTTTAGACCTTATCATGAAAGATAGGTTACCTTACGTTGAGTATTCGTCCGTAGGCCCTTGCGAAGTCTACGTTTGGGGATCAAATGCCAATTTCAATCTTGGCCTTGAAAGTCAGCAGAGTAAAAGTGCGCCTGAAGTAGTGGAATCTTTTAAAAGGGAGAAAATAAGCATCAAGCAGGTAAAATTTAGCGATATATGCTAGAGACTCAATAGCTCAAAGTGAAAGGTACTGAGGCATCTTCTATATTCCTGAACCTAATTGAAGAATTTCTGTTTTTTTCAATGTAGGTTGTCATGTGTAAATATCATACAATATTTTTATCTCATGACGGAAAACCTTTCACTTGTGGCCATGGACATGGTGGGAGGCTCGGACATAATTCAGAGCAAACATGCTTAATTCCAAAACCAATAAAAATATTAGAGGAAGAAACGTGTACTCAGATTGCGGGAGGAGCTGATCATTCTGTTTTTCTAACCTCTGGTGGTACAGTAAGTATAAAGTAGCATTATTGTTCACGTATTCTACAAAGGAAATTCACATTGTTGATGCAAGAATCTGATCAAGGCTATATTTATTTATTTTAATATTGGGATCCATAGGTGCAATAAAAAATTACAAATCAATAACGTATTTAAAACAGATATACAGGGTGTTTCAAAATTATGTACAATAGATTTAGTAACATATTCTTCAGGTCAAAAGAAGACGAGAATGTTCTATAGCACTTTGTCTGGAAACGATTTGTTTACGCGATACAGCCAACTAAACCCGTGGCTCCAAATTACAGGAATTGTTCAAAATGCCCGCCACCAGCTCGCACGCACGCTTCGGCTCGTTGCACAAGCGACCCTCTGATGTCATGGAAGAGTTCGTCGCCAGCATTACGAACGGTTTGGCATGCATTTTCAATTCGTTGTCGCAGATCCATAATGTTAGGAACTTCTGTGCTGTAGACGATCGTTTTCACGTGACCCCACAGAAAAAAGTCCAAGCGATTAAGGTCGGGTGATCTTGCAGGCCAGGCTACCGGTCCACCTCGATTTATCCACTGATTCGTGTATGCAGCATTAAGGTGTGCTCGCACAACGTGGCTGAAATGTGCTGGAGCGCCATCGTGCATGAACCACATGTTAGATCTTATCAAATGAGGAACATCTTCCAGTAATTCTGGCAATGCATTCTGCAGAAACAAAAGATACGTTCGCCCAGTCAATCGTGGCGGCAACACGTAAGGGCCAATTAAGTTATTTCCCACAATTCCACACCAAATGTTCACGGAGAAACGCTCTCGATGCGCTCGAGCTCTGGTAACGTGCGGGTTAGCATCTGCCCAATGGTGCTGGTCGTGAGAATTTACGATTCCTGTCCGGGTGAAGGTTGCTTCGTCCGTGAAAAGTATCTGGCTGAGACAACTAGGGTCTGCAGCATGAGGACGTTGTATCCATTGGCAAAATCGTTGTCGGTGTGGATAGTCCGTTGGATTCAGTGCCTGAACCAGTTGCAGGTGGTATGGATGCAAAAGCTGACGGTGAAGAATGCGCCAAACAGATGAGTGCGGAATGTGTACCGTGGAAGAAATACGACGGGTGCTTGTCTGTGGTTCATCACGTATGATGTCAATTATCACATCCTCTTCATCCAGAGAATGTGCTACAGGCCGCCCTTGTCCTGTTTGACGGCCAAAGGAACCACGCTCCCTCAAATGTCTGTCGACAGATACAAATGTTCGGTTATTTGGCAAACGTCTATTCGGAAAGCGTTCTTGGTAGAGTCTTCTTGCTTCCACAGCATTTCCGTCCGCAAGACCATACATTAGGTGCACGTCAGTGTATTCTGCACTGGAATACGTGTACATGACTTTTTTTTTTTTACGTAAATCGTAATGCGTATGTCAAAGCACGCAAACGTTCTGAAATTGATATTCCTAGTGGATGTACAGTAATGGAAACAAGTGTACACAACTAATGGAACAACCCTAAAGTAGGTTTAAATGGAACAAACCAGTCAACCTAGTGTTGGGTCGAAACGCTGGAACTGCTAAAATATTGTCCGCTAACTACCGTGCTTCCCTACTCTTATCATATTGGATTACTCGCAAACAAATCGTTTCCAGACAAAGTGCTATAGAACATTTTCGTCTTCTTTTGACCTGAAGAATATGTCACTAAATTTATTGTACATAATTTTGAAACACCCTGTATTTTACATCCCACCCGACTTTTATTTAAGGCCAGCGTGTATTCAAGATTTTACGGTAGGCTTAAAATATGCTGCCAGTTAAGGATTACTCGAAATCTTTCGATGTATGTTAAACACTTATTAAATTACAACAATTATATCATGCACTTAGTGCAATAAATATAGTCTTGATCAAATTCGTAATATTTCCTGTTTCGTTCATTATGCTCGACTGATTTTTTTTTCTCCTCATCTACGAGGCGCATCCAGAAAGTAAGTTTCCCTATTTAAAAAAAAAAAGAGAACTCCCACTTACAGAAACATATTTATTGGCAACAAGTACAGCAATGTTTCAGCTACTTTTCAACATAGCCACCACCAGAATTGAGACACTTGTCGTATCGTGGGATCAACTTCTGTATCCCCCTGTCGTAGAACTCTGCCGCCTGTGAATGGAACCAGCGTGTGACAGACGTCTTCAGCTCTTCGTCGTTGCCAAAACGCTCACCAGAGGACAGGAATTTCTTGACTGCGCTCTTCATCATGGACACTTTGACGACCTTCGGAAAACTGCCTACACCAGCGACGCACCATCTGCTTACTCGTGATGTTCGGCCCATAGACCTGACAGAGCTGACGATGAATTTCAGTTGGCGCAATGCTTTGTGCATTCAAGAACTTCATCACCGACCGAACCTCGCAGGCGGCGGGAGAAGAAGTAAGAGCTTCCATTTCGGACCATTGCTACCACGCTACTGGCACGAGGCGGGACCTGTCCAGCTGGTGTATGATTGAGACGTCATAGATCTGTTACACATGCGCAATTGACACAGCTAATTACGTTTACTTTAAAGGGGAAAACATCGGGGCACTTACTTTCTGGATGCGCCTCGTATCTTGTTGTCGCAGTTGATCAATGAAAGATAATTTAAGTTGAATAGTGCAATTTAATTTTAGGTTTTGACCTGTGGCTTGAACAGTTATCTTCAGCTGGGCCATAATCCGTCTCCAGAGCGTCAGTTGACTCCTCGGGCTATTAAATACTTCCAGCAGAAAAACATTAATATAAGCGGTATTTGTGCAGCTAAATTTCACACTGTTGCATTTAACAAGGACGCTGTTTACACATTTGGCCTCAATGCCGGACAACTTGGTAGGAATTTTGAAATAGTCGAATCTTCCTCATTAAGGCTTTCCCTAGTATTTAGGCTTTCCCCAGTAAGGTCCACCAGTGAAACAGGAAAATTTGAGGTGGGGTTGGCAGCTCATGGCAAAGTTGTAGGGAAGAACTAAGTCAATGGCCTATCATGACGGGTTCAATATATTGACGCTAGCGGGCAGGAGTACGCCATGCAGTCAACCCTCCTGCAAACGTCTGTCTTCTGCTTGCAATGGATCGTTGGACGGGTGAAGCAGTCGAAGCATACAAAAATGCCGAGAGTTTTGTGCAAACGCGACGTGACTTTCGACGGCATTTCAGTATACCACGCAACCAACCTGTTCCATCAGACAATGCGATTGGATGAACTTGAGGAAACTGATTTTTTTTCTTATTAACGATCCATTGCAAGCAGACAACAGACTTGTGCAGGAGGGGAGGGCCCAAGACCTCGCTGATCGCATGGCGTAGGGGCTGATGTCAGCAGAACGTCGTCAGTTGACCTCCTGCCCCCTAGCGTCAATATATTGAACCTGTCCTGCAAGAAAACCTAATGGCCGGCCTTGTAGGTCATGATAGACCAGTGACTTAGTTGCCTAATACCAGGCTTTGCAAAAGTTCTGTTACACTCGTGACGACCCTCAAAGAAATGGACACGACGATGTTCACGATGCAGTTAGACATGTTTTTATTGTGCCATCAATGTAGCCACCATCTGCATCAAGAACCTGCTCCAGACGAGGCCGAAAAGCCTTGCAAACTTTGCGAATGTAGTCCTTCCTCATTCTGGTCCACACACGGTTGACAGATGTTTTCAGCTCGTCGACGTTGCTGTGACGGACCTTGCAGGCCTTCCCCTCGACATGTGCCCACACGCTGTAGTCAAGAGGATTGAGGTCTGGTGACTGCGGAGGCCAAAAGCCCTTCGACCAGAAGGTCGTGTTGGACGCCAACCAGTTTTGCACAGTGTTGGCCGTGTGGGCAGGGGCACCGTCCTGTTGAAAGATGTAGTCCGCATTTCTTCACTTTTGTGGCCAGGATGTCCTTGTAATCAGCCGCCGTTAGCCGGTATCCACTTGGGAACCACACGGGTGGCATTTTCTCGCCATTCGACGCCACGATTCCGAACATCATCACAGAGGCCGGGTGCTTGGTTGTAGACACGTAGTGGACCTTGGAGATGTCCTGGCCGAAGCTTACTACGCAGTCGTTTTGCTTGTTGACGACAGGATCGACCGTGAAGGTCTTTTCGTCAGAGAAAATGACAATTCGTTCGCCATGACTCTTCAAGTCGTTGAGAAGACTGCGACAGCGCTCCCGACGTTGTTCCCGTATCCGATTCGTCAGCAGAGGCCTCACGCTCTTTCCACCTTCTTCTTTGACCGCTCTGGATACTGTGGACACCGAAATTTTCTTTTTCTTTGCGAGCGCAGTCGTTTTGAGCGTCGGGTCTCGTTCGAAGGCTTTTCTCACAGCGAAACGGTTGACGACTTGAGGTCTACCTGAACAAGGTTGATCTTTAAGGTCTCTCCCATTCTTGAGCCTGTCCGCAACTCTGTGGATGGTCATCCGGCTGATTTTGAGGAGCTTGGCAATCTCGGACTTCGTGTGGCCCGCGCGCAAAAGAGCAGCGATCTCTACTCGTTTCGTTTCCATCGCTTTTGTCGTGGACATTAGGATCACTCAGAGGTTAACACGTGATTTCCAATATGAATTATCCAAATCATGAGCAGTCCATTCTTTGGGGGATGTAAAGAGTGTAACAGAACTTTTGCAAAGCCCGGTACTTCGCCACGAACTGTCAACCCCACCTCAAATCTTCCCGTTTCACTGTCGGACCTTGTATCTAATTGAACCGTTGCTAAAGTTAGATTGCGAGTCATAAATGCAAATATCAGTCTTGCTCAAAGCAGATCAAATATTTTTTAGGACATTTGAAAAGCGACAAGACTGATCCTAACCCACGCCAAGTGTCTGCACTGAATCTCCGAGACGTAGAGATCGTTTCAGTCACAGCTAGTGACGGTGCCACAGTGTGCGTTACCAACAAGGGCGACATATATGTACTGCATGAATTTCAGTGCAGGAAGATCGCATCCAAGTAAATTTATTCACGTAAATGACTCATTTGTCAAGTCTTATGACTCGTTATTTCAGTTTCGATGACCTTCTAATTTCCTAGGCAAATGGATATCGCTAATGTTAGCGCCATTGGTGGACAGTTAGATGCTAAGTGCTATCCACTCGTCCTGAAAGAAAAAGGAGGAGTTGAACTGAGGATTATGCTTCTGACGAACTCAGGAAAAGTAAGTGTTAGCATGGATGTATGAAAAAAAGAAACGGTAAAACAAAATGGTGATAAAACGTCTACTTTGTTTTTTGTCTCGTACCCAGATCTACTTGTGGAGCGAATCTCACCCTCAGCTCTGCCGATGTTTGTTTTCGTTGCGTCGCCAGCTGTATATCAAACATTTTGCCTTCAACCAGAATTCCGTAATTCTGATTTCGGATGGCGGGGAAGGGTTTATCGGATTTTTAATGCAAAAAAAGGCACCGAATCCGTTGTTGAGCAATACCGAAACCCATCGACGAGATAAGAAAGGAAAAGATTTGAACACGGAGGCGTTCGTAGGAGAAAATGGTGAAAACTTATTATTTCCTTACGACGATAAATGTTGTAAAAAGATTGCTTAGTTCGTTGTTTTCACAGATTTTTCTCCGCGGACGCACAAGAATTCTGTATCGGGATTAACTGAATTTTTGGATAAAGAAGACTGCCACACGATCAAAGTGGAGCGGCTTCTGCACATTCATCGAGGAATTGCAGCAGCTTGTGACCCAATGGGAAGAAACCTGGCTGTGCTTCAGGGTCATCCTTCCAATAGGTAAAAGGAAACTAAGGCGTTTGATATAGAGAAGCTACACTATATGATCACAAATATCTGGACACATGCACGTTTGCGCTCTAGCCACGATTTCATGGAAATCAATAGGGCGTTGCACATCCCTTTGCCCGAATCACAGCTTCCACCCTTCGGGGAAGACTTTCCACTAAATGTTGGTAGGTACTTTCCGGAATGTTCCTCCATTCCTCCCGAAGAGCGAGAATCGGTTCAGGTACAGAAGTAGGCCGATGTGATCTGGCCCGCAAGCGTCTTTCCAATTCATCCCACAGACTCTCTATAGGATTGAGGTCGGGACTATGTGCCAGCCAACCCATTTCTTCGACCCCCGAGTCTGCAAACCACTGCCGTACACGCCTCGCTTTGTGGCACGGAGCATTGTCGTGTCGGTAGAGAAATGGCCCGTTTCCGAAATATTGACACAACGTTGGAAGTGCACAGTTGTCCAAAACATTCAGATAACGGTCGGAGTTCATGATTTCTTGCACAGGAACGAGTTGGCCCAGTCCGTACCATGAAAATGAGCCCCACACCATGACTCCTTTTCCTCCGAACTTGACTGTGGGCTCTGTGCACTCGGGTAAGAAGCGTTCTCCAGGTATGCGCCAAACCCAAACTCGTCCGTCGGATTGCCAGAGTGTGTAGCGAGATTCATCTGTCCACATTACACGTTTCCATTGGTCCATTGTCCAGTTTCTGTGGGCTTTGCACCACTCCAGACGTCGCTCGGCGTCGACCCTGCTGACGTGAGGCTTGTGGGCAGCAGCACGGCCATGGAATCCCATCGTGTGCAGTTCCCGACGAATTGTCACGGTACTGGCATCGTTTGCAGAGGCGTTTCGAAACTCTGTGGCAATTCTTTCCGCCGAGGACTTCCGGTTGCTGCGGGTGACACGACGAAGCACTTGACGGTCTCTGTCCGTTAGTTTCTTGGGTCTACCGGTTCGTTGTTGAACTGTTGTTGATCCCCGGGTCTTCCATTTCATAATGACATCGTCTACTGTTGACTTGGGTATCTGAAGAAGGCTGGAAATGTCACGCACGGACTTGTTGCATAGGTGACATCCAACGACGGTTCCACGTTGGAACTCACTGAGCTCTGCCGAACGACCCATTCTTGCCAATGTCCAAGCAGAGTTGTGTCTGAAGGTGTGGGAAGCTATTTAAATGATGTGCAAGTCTTTATCATGTGACATTGGGCCAATCGATGATCTGTGAGGGGTGTCCGGATATTTTTGATCATATAGTGTATATTAGTACTTGAAGCAGTTCCAATTTTTTGGATTTTCTATCAACAGTGTCTTGGAAAATCCATCCATTGAAATTTCTGAAATTAATCAACACTTTGCTGCGCTTTTGGAGGAAGCTGATATGTACGATAAGTTGCATGATCTTACCTTTCAGGTATGTTATAATGGTGACCAACAGCAAGTAATAATTTATTTAATCTCATTTCATCTCGTCTGTTATGCATTTTGTTATTGGAGTGACTTATGCCCCGTTCACACCGAGCCAGCAAGGCGGCGAAGCGTCTTTTTCAACTGCAATTACACTGTCATATCACTGAATTATGACAACCCGCTTAGTAATGAGAGTAGCCACCCTTCGCCGCTACAACTGCCGCTAGGCATCGTGGCATGGACGCAAGAAGTGCGCGGTATGTGTCCGATGGTACGGCAGTCCATTCCGCTTGAAGCGCTGTCCACAGAGCTTCGAGAGTCATAGGTGGAGGGTCCAGCTGCCATACATGGCGATCAAGCTGCTCCCACAGATGTTCGATTGGATTGATGTCTGGCGAATTAGCGGGCCAAGGGAGCACTCGAGAGTCAGTAGAGTGTCTCCTCGAACCAATCAAGAAGGAAACGTGCCTTGTCCTGTTGGAACACACCATCACACTGGGGGAACATTGTGAGCATGTACGGGTGCACCTGGTCCGCTACGATTGACAGATAGCCACAGGCATTCAAATTGCCCTCTAGACAAATCAGTGGACCTAACTGCTCCCAACAGAAGATCCCCCACACGCGCACACATTTCTTTTATTATACAATATACACCATCATATCACTGAATTATGACCACCCGCTTAGTAATGGGAGTAGCCACCCTTCGCCGCTATAACTGCTGCTAGGCATCGTGGCATGGACGCAAGAAGTGCGCGATATGTGTCCGATGATATGGCAGTCCATTCCGCTTGAAGCGCTGTCCACAGAGCTTTGAGAGTCATAGGTGGAGGGTCCAGCTGCCGTACATGGCAATCAAGCTGCCCCCACAGATGTTCGATTGGATTGATGTCTGGCGAATTAGCAGGCCAAGGGAGCACTCGAGAGTCAGTAGAGTGTTCCTCGAGCCAATCCAGAAGGAGACGTGCCTTGTCCTGTTGGAACACACCATCACACTGGGGAAACATTGTGAGCATGTACGGGTGCACCTGGTCCGCTAGGATTGACAGATAGCCACAGGCATTCAAATTGCCCTCTAGACAAATCAGTGGACCTAACTGCTCCCACCAGAAGATCCCCCACACGTGCACACATTTCTTTAATTATACAATATACACCATCATATCACTGAATTATGACCACCAGCTTAGTAATGGGAGTAGCCACCCTTCACCACTATAACTGTCAAGAAGTGCGTGGTATGTGCCTGATGGTACGGCAGTCCATTCCGCTTGAAGCGCTGTCCACAGAGCTTCGAGAGTCATAGGTGGAGGGTCCAGCTGCCTTACATGGCGATCAAGGTGGTCGGAGAAGGCAACCTTAGCCCACTCGTCTGTGGTCCATCCAACGGCGGTGCTCACATGCAAAGTCTAGGCGTCGTCGACGATCATGCGGCAACCATGCGTCGACTGTTCAGGTCCATCCGTAGCAGGATGCATTCGACGTTAACGTCGGATATACGGTCAGTTGATGGACTGTAGCTCTCCTGTCACCTTTTACGAGTCTTCGTAGGCGCCGCTCACCACGTCGGTCGACGGCTTGTGACCCTTTACAGTGATGGTGTTGGGACGTGACTTCTGTCCCTGCTGTCCACTGTTTGTACACCTTCACTATAGCGGACCGTCATCACATTGATGGGAACATCGTGAGCATGTACGGGTGCACCTGGTCCGCTATGATTGACAGATAGCCACAGGCATTCAAATTGCCCTCTAGACGAATCACTGGACCTAACTGCTCCCAACAGAAGCTCCCCCAAACGCGCACACTGCCCCCACCAGCCTGTTTCCGGTCCACAATAGCCTCCTGCGGTCTCTTTTCATGGCGTTCACGACGCACTCGCCATCGCCCGTCAATCTTATGGAGCAAAAACCTTGACTCATCGGAGAAGGCGACCTTAGCCCACTCGTCTGTGGTCTAGGCGTCGTCGACGATGACTCCTGGTCAACATGGGTGCAGCAACCATGCGTCGACTGTTCATGCTCATCCGTAGCAGGGTGCGTTCAACGGTAATGTCAGATACACGTCTGTTGGCACCACTGTTGAATCTGGCGGCCAGTTGTAGGCGACGCTCACCCCGTTGGTCGACGGCTCGTGACCCTGTGTCCACTCTTTGTACACCTTCACTATAGCGGACCGTGAACAGTTCACAAATCGCACTGCCGTTTCGGAGATGGTGCCATCGTCGCTGCGATAGCCTATTATCATCCCTTTTTGGGCGTAGTGCGCATGCGTCAACGGCTGCCACTTTGCTGCCGCCTTGCCGGCCCTTTGTGAAAAGGGCATTACTCTCTAGAGAAGATTTATATGAATGTTTTTTGCCCACCCTTCACAGATTGGAATCCAACAGTTTCCTGTGCACAAATTTATTCTGGTGTCTCGAGCCGATTATTTCAAGAAAATATTGAAAGAACGTAACGAGAAAGACGGCATCATTAAAATCGAGCATATTCATCCGGAAATTTTTAAACAAATCCTAAAATATGTTTACTCGCAGACATGTGACTTCTTGAAAGTTGGATACAAACTGATATCCATTGCAAATATCGACAAAACAAAGAATAACAATGAATGCAGCGATTCGTTCCAGAATCACGACAACGAGCATGGCAGCGAGAAATCGGCCTATGCGGTTATTTCAAACAACCAGACTAAAAAGAAGAACGTACCTAAAAACAACCAGAGCAACAACAAAAACCACGAGTCTACTAATCCTCTTAAGTCGTTGCAAGAAATAGCCAAAAAGATGGGGATCAAGTCGCTTGTACAACAGTAATTTTTGTTTCTGCTTACAATTCATTATTTGTCGTTAAGATCTTACCTGTTTTCATTTACGCTTGCTTGTTTTCAGGTTGGAAGCTGTGAAATATTCTAATAATAAAATAATATACGTCCCGAGCATTAGCCGGAAGCAAATGAAATTTGAAAGGAACAAATAGTGAGTTCTAAGCAGTAAAACTTGTTACTATCCCAATTTGAAATTTTAGTACTGTTCTGTTTCTCGGAGATCACTAGTTGAGCCTTTGAGACTTAGCATTTCTGTTTCATGTTGTGAGAAACAGTCCAGTGAGAGTTTTTTTTCGTATCTTTTACAATCCTCGCCTTGCGAGCGCAGTCATTTTCTATCAGGTCGTTGCATATCAAATATCGGGTTTCGAAGTGGATTCCGCGCTTCAGCACGGTTTCCACATTTAGTAGCAAGTACCCATAACAAAGTGGTACGTTCCCAGAGATAAACCTGTCAGCGACCAGCTGTCTGAAATTTGCATGTCTGCGATGATATTTAATAGCGTTTGAACCCAAGTGAAGATAGTGACGACTTCATACGAATTACGTGTGATGATGCATTGTGAGTTCAGGTTGAATCACACTGCATCCAACGCCTCTCGAAACATCAATAAGGTATTCGGGGTAGGCACCATAAACGAACGTACTGTCCAACGTTGGTTCCGAAAATTCCGGGCGGGAGTGACGGACCTGGCAAATGAGCCACGCGGCAGACCGTCCAACGTGTTGAATGAAGAGGACCCGTCAAAAACTGTTCGGGACCTTGCAGGGGATCATGCTGTATCGGCGTCAACTGTAAGTAGACACCTTAGGACCATCAACAAGATGAAAAAGCAGGACAATTGGGTCCCACGTGAACTTACGCAAAATCAAAAAGGGCGTTGGTTGGAGGTATGTACGGAAAGCTTTTGCACCATGAAGAAGCTGAGATTCTTGATCGCATTGTCACTTGTGACGAGAAGTGGCTCCTATAAGACAATAGGAAACAGTCAGCACAGTCACTGGATGCTGTTTGAACTCAAGTGAAGATAGTCACAACTTCATACGAATTACGTGTGATGATGCATTGCGAGTTCAGGTTGATTACACTGCATCCAACGCCTCTCGAAACATCGAAGGTATTCGGTGTAAGCACCATAAACGAACGTACTGTCTAATGTCGGTTCCGAAAATTCCGGGCGGGAGTGATGGGCCTGGCAAATGCGCCACGCGGCAGACCGCCCAACATGTTGAATGACACTGCTCTGACAAGGACCCGTCAAAAACTGTTCGGGACCTTGCAGGGGATCATGCTGTATCAGCGTCGACTGTCAGTAGACACCTTAGGACCGTCGGCAAGGTGAAAAAGCAGGACAAATGGGTCCCACGTGAATTTACGGAAAACCAACAGAATTGCTTTTGCGCCACACAACAGAATTGCCTTTGCTTGATCGCATTGTCACCTACTGTCGTGAACTGCATTTGTATGCACACAAAACTGTGTCAGCAACAAAAAAACATTCCTAACCCAAGCAGACATCGAAAACACATTCCGGGAGTTTATCGAGTCCCGTGACCATGGATTCTATCGGAGAGGGCTCGAGAAGCTGCCACGTCGTCGGCAACAATGTTAAGATTGCAATGGGGGTTATTTTGAATAGCACGTGTGAAGGTGTCCTTACTAGAGGGCCATTAAAGATGACCTCTGTAATCCGACATTTGATATGCAACGACCTGATGTTTAGCGACTTTCAGGCATTATCCAGGCTTTAATCTGATCTAATCGATCGAGTAAGTGTAAACAATTGTCGCTGTCTAGGACATGGAAAAGAGAATATCGACCACTCCGATCACGTTCACGCTTTGAATTTATTACTATATCATTTCTACCAGAATACATAACGAAATAGGTTGCACCCGATTTGCTAGATGCCCAAAAAAGACGCGTGAAAATTTAACCACACCAGATCTTGAAAAATCGTATGACGGACGCCTAACAGATGCATACGCATGAAAGTCGCTACTTGGAAAACGAATGAGTTTTCCAAAAATACACCAAAAAGTCACAGACACCTAACCAATGCTTAAAAGTCGCTAAAGAGGTGGCCCGACCAGATATTAAGTAACTATCCCATGAGTTTTGCTAAGAGAAAAGATTTCATCACTTAACGATGAGCCAGACACACAAGGATGGAATAATACAGTCGTCCCTCCATAAGTCGGTATTCCACAAGCTGGCAAATTCGACAAGTTGCTACTTTTCCCTGAAATTCAAAATGGCTGGTGGCATCCGAGAAAGAGAATAGTACCCCAATTACTTATCAAAAGAAACATAGAGGTTGACGCAAACATTTTGAAGGAATTTTAATTAAACGTAATTGAAATATTTGTATTCATCCAGTCCAGAATTATATGATCTGGTCATTGAAAGCGAAGATGGTGTGGAACTTCCTTGCCATAAATGCGTGTTGGTTGCACGTTCGGAATATTTTCACAGCATGTTTGGAAATCCCTGGATTGAGGTGGATAATTTTAAATTAAAAGAAAAAGCTTTGTTTAAAGTCGGGTTGATTTAAGAATTTCGTTTATGTTTCGTTTATTTTATTCTAGACCATGTCGAACCATTCAATTCATTTCCCAGTGACTTCAGATGTTTTGGAGATTGTTCTTGACTATTTGTATACAGATGATGCACTTAAATTGGACCGTGAGTACTGTAAAAATTATTGTTACTTTTACACTTAGTTCAGACGTGGGATAATAGTCGTGCCAGACAAGCTGGATCCATTACTCTTGCCATTTCAAACCTGTTAGGCTTCTGTTTTATCCAACTTGTTTTACAGGTCAAAAAGGGATTGATTTTCCTGTCAGGGTGGCATCAAGCCAGCTTAGACATTTCAAAAGGTCATAAACAATTTTTGAAAATTAAGTCGGTGTGGCATCACAAAGTATTTATTTTAATTTTCTCATATGCTTTTGGCTCCCTGGTATAGAGATTAAATACCTTGAGTTAGCAAAACTCATGGGATAGCAAGCACATTGATTGATGGGCAGGGGTAACGGATTTTGGGAATGGACCATTAGACGTTGTGGGAAGACCTTGGATAAGTGATTAATCAGAAATGGCACGTCGTCTTTTGAACAGGGTATGATAGTAGGTGCCCGACGCATGGGATGCTCCGTTTCGGCAGTGGTGCAGGAATTTGGCTTTCCCCGCTCAACTGTAATGGGAATGGCTGGATGAAGGCATCCCAGTCCACAAGAGACACCATACCAGGCGTCCAGCTGCCCTGAATGATCGTGTCCGGCGACACCTGGGACAAATGATTCAGAGAGACAGGTGCACAACAGTGCAGCAAATCATAGACCAGTTCAATACTGGCCGCACTAGAAACGTCTCTCGGTGGACAATCCGTCGTAATCTGCATGCCCTCGGGTATGGCAGCCGTCACCCTACACGAGTGCCAATGCTTACCCAGAGTCGTCGGACACTCCGGCGTGCATTTGCCACCAACCATCTAGGCTGGACTCTGCAACAGCGGCGTAACGTCATATGGTCAGATGAGTCACAATATCAACTGCACCACGCTGATGGGAGGCACCGTGTGTGGCACAGACCTCACGAAACGATGGATCCCGCATGCCAACAGGTGGTGGGGCGTCAGTGATGGTCTGGGGTGCATTTTCCTGGTTTGGAATGGGCCCTCTGGTTA
>JAHWFO010055111.1:413377-456600 GCA_023313115.1 Rhysida immarginata | reverse complement strand
TAACCAGAGGGCCCATTCCAAACCAGGAAAATGCACCCCAGACCATCGCTGACGCCCCACCACCCTGCACCACCACCTGTTGGCATGCGGGATCCATCGTTTCGTGAGGCCTGCGCCACACACGGTGCCTCCCATCAGCGTGTTACAGTTGATATCATGACTCATCTGACCATGTGACGTGACGCCACTGTTGCAGAGTCCAGCCAAGATGGTTGGTGGCAAATGCACGCCGGAGTGTCCAATGACGTTGGGTAAGCATTGGCACCTATGTAGGGCGACGGCTGCCAAACCCGAAGGCATGCAGATTCCGACGGATTGTCCACCGAGAGACGTTTCTAGTGCGGCCAGTATTGAACTGGTCTGTGATTTGCTGCACTGTTGCGCTCCTGTCTCTCTGAATCATTCGTCCCAGGTGTCGCCGGTCACGATCATTCAGGGCAGCTGGACACCCGGTATGGTGCCTGTTGTGGACTGTGATGCCTTCATCCAGCCATTCCTGATACACCCTGGAGACACTTGAGCGGGGAAAGCCAAATTCCTGCACCACTGCCGAAATGGAACATCCCATGCGTCGGTCACCTACTATCATACTCGCGACGACGTGCCATTTCTGATTAATCACTTATCCAAGCTCTTCCCACAAGGTCTAATGGTCCATTCCCAGAATCCGTTACCCCTGTGAATTCGTGAGCCATGCCCATCAATCAATGTGCTTGGTATCCCATGACTTTTGCTAACTCAGTGTATTACGATGTTTACTGCGTAACTCGGAAACTGTCGGAATTAGATCAAATTTTAACAGTCTGTACCGTTGTATGTACCCTGTTGTTTTCCCAAATTTCATCATCCTGGATGTTACAGAACCTGAGTTATTAAAGCCTGTTTCACATTTAAATCGACCGCATAGCCCCAGCAGATCCGTCAAGGAAGCGTATACTGGTATCTCCGCTTGCGAAGTAGGCGATTTCGCAACTTTCCATTTCCAAGTCACAAGTAAATTAACGGTCGCATTAACTGTCTTCTGATTGGTTCATTCCCAAACGAGGTCAACGTCGGACGTAAAACGAAACCCGATTTCCCGTAGGAACCCCCAAATGATGTCTCGCAGCGACCTTTGTCACATTCATAAGCAAAGGCTGTTTTTGACAGCAATATTTTTTAAATTGCACATCCCCAAATACCAATTTCACATCGAAGTAGTGTGTTAGCCCAATATGGCAAGAGAGATGTGCCGAAACTTGACATTTGAAGCAATCCGTTTGAATTGAAAATCCGCCTGCAAAGCAGTTGCGGAGAGCAATGCGGACGAATTCCGCTAATCGTGAAACAGCAGTCCATGCGGATGATCTCCGCCTCGAGTTGCGGGCTCCACATCCGCCTGACTTCCGCCCGCAAACTGTAATTGTGCACCAGGCGTAACTTGTTGATCTTGGATTGTTCCTATCTCAGTTGAAAATTCAAAAATTTTGGAGATACATTTTTAAAAGGTTTATGTGACGGTGACTAGTTTGGCCTTTCGGTACTTGGCTATGTCATTCCTTAATGGTTACTTTACTTAATTTTCGCTTCTTGACCAAATGAAATACTCTTCTGGCCCCAATAAAATTGCAACGTCAGAAAAGAAGCATTTCAATTGACTCGAAATTTGCAAGAAGTACCGGGTGGTTATAATCAAACTTCCCCTATAAACGGCATCCTGCAGCGCAAACGGGTGAACGGAATGCAATGAAATTTTGTATATGGGCTATCGCTCACGGAATTTTGAAAAAAAATTTTAGTTCCAAAATGTCCACTAGAGGGCGCCTTTTCGGGAAAAACATGAAATTTAACACAATAATTGGAATCCGTTTTTTACGTTTTGATCAGAATAAGCGTTTGGTCGGACTAATCACTGAACGCAATATGGCTATGATAGCTCTTGTCCTTCCAAGAGTTGCAATTTTAATGGTTAGCCATGTAGTTTCAGTTTTATTTCGACATTGATTGGTGCCTTTACACGATATTTAGAAATTGGACGATTTACCTGGAAGCCCCGAAGACACAGAGAAACATCTTAGCAGTCCGATTCCAATCCCGTTGCCTGAATCAAAGAGAATTTCCCAGACGTCAGGAAGTTTTTCTCCCACCACTTCTGAATTGCAGTCACTACCATGGCATGGTCAGAAAATTATATCCGATGATCTCGACCTGAAGACAATCATGATGCAGCAACAAAATGAAATGAAACACGCATTCCATGCAAATATCAAGTCTACAAGGTTTGAATCGACACCACATTTGAAGAGCTCATTTTGAAAGGCACGAAATGTTTACTTTGTTTCAAGAACGAGTTTCATAGCAAAAATTATTCTTAAACATAGTTGTGATGCATAATGAGGAAAACCGAACATGCCTGCCATCTTGAAATCGGCCATCTTGAATCTAAGTCGATTTTTTTTAAATGGAAAGGGGGTCGTGTGACATATCAAATAACATGAGCATTTTCTGACAATTTCATTTCTGTAAACAGATTTGAAGTAGCAGGTATGGTTCAAAAGTTACAACACATTTTGTTTGGAATTACAGGCTGGACTTTTAATGTGTTCAACAAGACACATTTGAAGGCGCTGAATCCAATCGACATGCGCTCGCAGAAGGAGTTCCGCACACACTTCTTCAATGCGTTGCTGGAGATGGTGTCTGTTTCTGATTTTCTGTGCATATACGAGTTGCTTTAAATGACCCCACAGATAAAAGTCAAGTGGTGTGAGATCAGGCGATCTGGGTGGCCATTCCACAGCACCACGTCTGCCAATCCAATGACCAGGAAATTGAAAGGATGTTGCTCTAAAATTGCATACGTCTGTCTGGGTCATCTCTGCTAGGTGCTGGAGCATCTGTATATTGAAAGGATGCGTACGATCGATGACTGGCTGATTCCACATTCTGTTGACAAACGTCTCGTCAGTAGCACTTATTGCACGGCCACTCCGTGCCTTGTCAACCACGATCCCAGTTTCTCGGACTTTCTTAATTAAGCATCTGTCAGTGTCGTGTGAAATTGGAGGTCTTTCTGGGTGCCGGTTGTTAAAATCTGCAGCTATGACACGGAAATTTCGTTCTCCAGACATCAAAATGACCTCACTTCTCTCCTGCGTGGTCAAAGCCATCTTCAGTTACCTGCTACGTGCTACTGACGAGACAACCTCAACAATGGTTTTAGCGTCCTTCGTCAAGAGCTCACAACGCAGCACACGACGGTGCAGATGTTCAATTTCCTGGTCATTAGATTGCCCGACGTGTGCTGTGGATTGGCCACCCAGATCACCTGATCTCACATCACTTGACTTTTGTCTGTATAGGCAGAGAAAATCAGTAACAGACACCATCTCCAGCAACACTTTGAAGAAACGTGTGCGGAAATCCTTCTGCGAGTGCATGACGATTGGATTCAGCGCCTTTAAATGTGGCTCGACCAAGAGGGACACCATGTTGAACACATTAAATGACTGTAAACCTTTATGGAGAACAGTCCAGCCTGTAATTCCAAACAAAATGTGTTGTAACTTTTGAACCATAACTGCTACTTCAAATCTGTTTACGGGAATGAAATTGTCAGAAAATGCTCATGTTATTTGATATGTCACATGACCCCCTTTGCATTTAAAAAAATTGACTTAGATTCAAGATGGCCGATTTCAAGATGGCGGGCATGTTCGGTACATACCTTAAAAGATAGGCCACCTCACCCATACCTTACAGGAATATTCATCACGGCTTGCACCTTCAATTTTATGACGAGCTGCGCCAAGTTTGATGCACCAAATGTTGCTTTCTATCCTCCAGCCCCTCATATTTCGTGAAAATTTGATATGGTAATTTGGACTCGGGCCCGTTTGGAAATGAGCTCTTCATTTGAAATTGGGGGTACGTCTAGAATTTTTAAAATAAGGCTTAAAATCGAAAGAAAATTTTGTTTATTTCCTTTTAGTGCCCATAAAAAGCCTCAAAAACTTTCTCAAAAACAGCGGAAAAGGTTATCGTCAAGCAATTCGTATTCTGCCGACCACGAATTGGTTTCTCCTGCAACTTCTCCGTTAGCTATGAGCGTTTCTCCACCAAATGCAAACCCATGGTATCGTATCGTCGTCATTTGATTTGGATTTTTGCGAATTTTAGAAATTAGCGTGATACGGAGTCCTCTTTGTTTCAGGGGGGAAACGTCGGGCACAGCTCAATCTTTAAAAGACATAATGAAGGCTGAGATTTCGGCAATTCATTCGTCGAAGCAGATGATCAGCACAAGTCCCAGGTTGGTTTTGAATTCGTACGTTTTTAAAACAAGATGATCCTCCTGAATAAGCGATTGACGTCGTTTCAAACGTTGTTTACAGGCAACTGGCAATGCAAGAGTCGTCGTCCTCCTCCTCCCTAAAACAGCAGGCAACTTCTCCACCTAGTTCAACTCCATTCAATCCTTGGAACAAAGAATCTGCCGCTAAAGATTCTGACGAACAATTTAAGAGTTTCTCCGACATTTTACTCGAACAACAGAAACAAAAAAACGTTCCCATGAAGACTAAATCGCTAACTTTGATCCAGGTAAGAAAGTAGAAAGAAAAAAAAATAGTACCAAAAGTCGCCATAGGGGGCGCTTATTTCAAGAAAACAATGAATACCTAATTGTCAAATGAACAAATACCGTACAAACCAACTTTAGTAACAACAATAAACAAGGTTTTATTTTTAATTCCAAATGAGTTTCAATATGACCACCAGTGTGCTGTTCCGATAGCTGCATGTGGTACACGACATTTTCCACGGCAGCTCGCAGCATATCTGCATTAATTAGTCTGATATGGAACGTTATTTGATCCTTTAAGGTTGAGAGGTGTGCTTGATACACAAGGCTTTTCAAATATCCCCATAACCAAAAATCACAAGGGTTGAGATCAGGCGACCTGGGTGGCCATACCACGGGAAATGCACGACTAATTATTCTGTTGTCTGAAAAACGTTCTCGCAAGATCTGCTGCACCTGACGTCCGATGTGCGGTGGCGCACCATCCTGCATAAAAATGGTAGAATCCAGACGACCCTTTTCCTGCAATGGTGGTATCACAAAATTCTCAACCATATCGGCATACCTGGCAGAATTGACGGAACAAGTCACCGGTCCACGGGGACGGATTTCTTCAAAAAAGTACGGGCCGATGATGAAAGAAGCTGTAGAGCCGCACCATACTGTTAGTTTCGGCGAATGCATAGGAGTTGGCAGACACACTTGTGGATTTGATGCGGTTGTGGGTATTGATATCACCATTCAAATAAAAATGTGCCTCATCACTCCATAAAATTTGCCATGGCCGTACATCATCCACTTCCTACGTGCTAAAAATCTCAGCGAAAAGTCAGTTCGGGTACGTTCATCTCCAGGAAGCAATTGTTGTACAGGCGTGAGTTGATAGGGATAAAATGTCAATATCTTACGCAATATTTTCCTCACCGTCGAATATGGGATATCTGTTTGGCGTGCTATTGCGTGTGCACTGCTGGTACCCTGCACAGTAGTCATCTCCTGTTCCACAACAGCAGTTGCAACTTCTTTGATGTGTTGCTGCCCGATTCGTTTGCGTCCCCGGCCTGGTTGCATTTCTAGAGTTCCGGTAGATTCAAATCGTTCAATCATTTCCCTTAAGTTAGTTATGCTCATCGGTCCTCTTCGTAACGTTTTCGATTGCCGGAATTCATGAAGGGCAGCACTTGCATTGTCGCTCTTCTGATAAAACAACTTGAGTAAGCGTCATCGTCAAGCCATTCGTTCGTGAATGATGGGAAATCCTCAGACTTGCCTTTTATTGTTTATGATTGTTCAACACGGAAAGCGCTTATGCAAATGTATTCATTGTTTTCTTGAAATAAGCGCCCCCTATGGCGACTTTTGGTACTATTTATTTTTGTTTTGCAGAAATCGAAACTGCATGTTCCGCTATGTATATACACCAAAACGTTCTGCATTTGGCCTAATAGAATCCCCGCTAGCGAGCTCTGAACACCTCACGTTATTCCTTTGCCACTGAGTAAAAATATTTTGTGGATAAGAGGCGTTTTTTACGTTATTAGATTTCTTATTTTAAATTTTATTTTGCAGATGGAAGACGCAGCCATAGAAGAACTTCTAAAGTTCTACAATGCAAATGGAAATCCCGACGAACGTGTGACCGTCACGAGAATCTTGCCCTATTCCTCAGGAGCTCCATTGTGGAAGGGAAGAGACAACAAATCTCATAGTTAAAAAAAAAATGTATATTGAATTGTGTACTTGTTGAACTGTTTGTACACATTAAAAAAATCGTAATATTTTGCAAGATAAAAAAACCTCCTCAAAACTAGGAAACAAGATTTAATTTTCTTTTTTTACAATTTCCGACGTTTCCTAATGACGGGAGGATTGTTTGGGCTTTTTGTATTTTTATTTTTGGAGTCCATTTGTCTCGTTTCTTTCTCTATCTCTTTCCCAGTATTGACCAATAAATGCAACTGAAAGTAAATAGTCTGTTTGTTCGTTCATAAGTGCTAATGCATTCTTCAGACATTTTTTTTGTATACGAGGAGAAGTCAGCAGATACGCATATACAGGGTGCATAAGGTATTTGAGGACAGATTCACGTGCTTGCATGAGCCGACCCTGAACGTTTGTGCGTATGCATGAATTTTCTCCCGCCTCTCAATAGCGTCAGTTGCTGGCAATCGGCATTAGAGGGAGGTAGTGTGTTGTGCTCTCGTCGGTTTTTGATTTGGAGGCTTTCGGTGACGATGCTATGGTCGTACCCGTACACCCAGGACTCGTCACCAGTGATTATGGTGTTCGTGAAGTCGGGGTCACTGTTTGCGGAGGCCAGCATGTCCTGTGAGACGTCGACACGAAGTTGCTGTTGCTCCGCCGTCAGCAGCTTTGGCACGAATTTCGCCGTTACTCTCTTCGTGGCCAAATATTCGATCAGAATGGAACGTGCCGAAAACGTACTGATGCCCACCTCTTCCGCAACTTCCGAGATAGTCGCACGACGGTCCCGCATCACCACAGCGTTCGTTTTGGCAATGACCTGGTCGTTTCGGCATGCTGACGGCCGACCGGTTGTACCAGTCCTTAATCTGTGCAATGCCCATAGCATCGTCATCGAAAGCCGTTTGAATCTTCCGAAAAAATTTGATGCAGTAACGATGCTCCAGTCGTTCCGTCATTTTCCTTCAAATCAAAAACCGACGAGAGCACAACACTACTACCTTCCTCTAATGCCGATTGCCAGCAATTGACGCTATTGAGAGGCGGGAAAAGGTTCAAGGTTGGCTCATGCAAGCGCTTGCGATCCAAATCCATCAGGTTTTCGCAAAAAAAAATAAGGCTGGATACTTTTCTCACAGGCCTCGTAGTAGTCCAACGGATTCAGGAGGCCAAAAGTTAGGGGTTATGTGATCGTGGAAGTTGTCGGCCATCCATTCCTGTGTCATGCGAAACTCATAAGGCCTTCAATTGCGTATCGTGTCTATCCAAGGCTTAACAGTTGTTTCAAGGGTCTCAACGCTGACCGCAGAGTTAACTTTAAGGTCTTGGGGAAATAAGTGTGGCGGCATCTCATGTCCTTCACTGCTGACAACCCCTAAAACCATGACAGTTGCAGGAAATTTCGTGTGCATGACTCGTGGCACTTCCGAAGGGTCTGCACACAACCATCTGTCATCTCTTCTGTTCACCTCTTGATCCTGGTCAAAGTTTTTTTCTTCGGAGAAAATCCACAGAAAATCAGCTTCACACGGATTTTTCAGCTTGTTTACGAGCCTTTTCCATCTGATAGGCGGTTTTCCCGTGTTTTGTCTGACATAAACGGACCTCTTCGCATAACATACGAGTGATATCTGGTGTTTTCATGGACAACATTTCTGATTGTTCCTTCCATGAATCACATGGAGATCTTTGGCAAGTGACTTCGTGGATGTTCTGGGATCGTCATCGATGGTGTCAGAGTGTGAGGCATGCTTTTTACGCAACATTGCCATCTTCAGTCTCCAACTCCTTCCGCACTTTGTGGACGAATGATCTTGCGACCTTTAGAAATCGTGATATCTCTAAATCGCTGTGCTCTGCCTTTATTGCCACGATTACTGCATGCCTCTTCATGGTTTGTGTTACTTGATGGTCCGCCATTTCGCTTTCCGGAAACGGAAAGGGGATACAATTTACTATAGTGCAGCAGTAGCCAAACGAAGGTGTGTCCTCAAAAACCTTATGCACGCTATAGTTGTATAAGCACATTTGGAAGCAATAGTGTTGCTTTCAGCTGAAGTGGATTCGTGGGTATTGTTGAGTAGTGAAGAAAGAAGTTGAGAGCGACCCACTTAGACAATCCCTGTTGTCGAACCTCTTTGCAGTAAGTAACCTCTTAGTGAGCGGTAGGCCAATAAAATGGAATTGTCTTAGCGGACATGGAAGCTGTGTCGCTATGAAACATGCCCTATGAGCTTAAGTTGAAGCTAATCTTGTTCGCAAGCCTGGAGTCTCTTTACTATTACTGGGTAAATGGCCAATATTATAGTTGTCCCTCTGCAAGTCGATATTCTACGAGTCGGGAAATTCCACAAGTCACCAACTGTACCCGAAAGCCAAGATGGCAGCCATGCACTTCCGGTTGGGACTTATCGGTGACTGTTATTATGATTAAAGTATGCAAAATTAACCAATTTTATGGTTCCTCTAGTGTACACTACCATATCAGAAGTCATGGGGCACCATCACTTTAATAGAAACACCTGTTTTAGTATCCTGTTGGTCCACATTTTGCTGCTATCACAGCTTCTGCTCTCTGGGGTATACTGTCCACAAGTTTTTGATACGTTTCGACAGGTAATTTTCACCATTCCGCCATAAGTATCTTGGACAGTTCGGTCACGGATTTCGGGCGTTGCGCACAAGCGACGTTCCAACACGTCCCACAGATGTTCGATGGGGTTCAGATTGGGGCTCTGGGCAGGCCAGTCAAGTTTGCGACCTCCCCTTTTCATCAAACCGTGTGCCTACAGCCCTTGCTTTATGGCAAGGTGCGTTGTCGAGCTGAAACAGAAAAGGGCCATTGCCAAAGTGCTGCCAGAGAGACGGGAGTGCTGCGTTGTCCAGAATGTCTTAGTAATGCTCTGCGTTTAGATGTCCGTCCACAGAAACGATTGCACCCAACTCATACAACGAAAAGATAATGTTCCGATGGGCGTTTGCCATACCCAAACCAGTCCATCTGATTGCCAGATGGTGTAATGGGACTGATTACTCCATGCAACCATTTGCCATTGATCCAGAGTCCAATGCTGTCGCTCGTTACATCATTGCAATCTCCTCGCTGCATTGCTGGTGCTGATGTGAGGTTTGTAGGCTGCCGCGGTTGCTATAAAAACCAGTTGCATATTTTAACATTCAGGGTGCTCACAGTTGTTCCTGTTGACTCTATCAAGCAATGTGTGACGGTTTGCAGTGACCACTTTACGAAAGCTCTTTGGTCTCTGGCCGACATGATCTTGGGTCTGCCAGTCCTAGGCGGAACACTTGTGGTGCCTTTCTCTTTCCATGCCCGGATGACGTTGCGAACGGTCGATTTTGGGATGTTTAGGAGGGTTGATGTCTCTCTAACAGTTTTGTCTGCGAGATTGCACCTCTTTGGAAGTCTGAAAGCTCTTTTCTTTGAGACATTCTTACAGCATTCTCACGCAAGCATCGTATCATAATAGCATACTCGCTGTTATGTAGTAGTGCTGGGAAGAATGCCAACAGTGGCAAGGCCTTGGAACAGACGTTGCCGACTTGTGGAGGGACGACTGTATTATGCTGGTAGCTTTGTGGCATGCTTGTTTATGTGAATAAAGCCAACATGTGTATCAGGTCGTTGCATATCAAATGTCGGATTTCGAGGTGGGTTCCACGTTTAGAAGCAAGTACCCATAACAAAGTGGAACATTCCCAGAGATAAACCTATCGGCGACCAGCTGTCTGAAATTTGCATGTCTGCGATGATATTTAACAGCATCTGAACCCAAGCATTACGAGCTCACGTTGAATCGCACTGCATCCAACGCCTCTCGAAACATCAATATGATATTTGGCGTAGGCACCGTAAACGAACGTACAACGTCGGTTCCGAAAATTCCCGACGGGGGTGACGGACCTGGCAAACGAGCAATGCGGCAGACGGCCCAACGTGTTGAATGACGCTGATCTGAAGCGATATGTGGAAGAGGACCCGTCAAAAACCGTTCGGGACCTTGCAGGGGATCATGCTGTATCAGCGTCGACTGTCAGTAGACACCTTAGGACCATCGGCAAGGTGAAAAAGCAGGACAATTGGGTCCCACATGAACTTACGGAAAATCAAAACGAGCGTCGGTTGGAGGTACCGTAAATCCTCTACTATAATGCGATCCCTTGTATAATGCGACTCCACTTTTTTTCCCACTCGCACATCGACTTTATATCAATTTTCTTAATTAAAAAAAAACAAGTAATGTTTATTCAGTTTAATATTTTCACTGCATAAGCTTTCTTGTAGGCTTTGGTTCGAGGCAGTTTGCAAGTACAGTATAACGATCTTTGGAAGAAGTTAGTTTCATATTACGGTAGCTGCTGATGACGAGAAATTCGAATAAAAAGTGAATTAATTTATTGTATAATGAACTGGAAGTGTCAATGCAATGTAATTAATGTACAGGGTTGTGCATAACCTTTTGCTAGGGGTCTGGAAAATAAACAAAACTAAGTTGAATGTTCTGTGGCTGATAATCAAAAAGTACGTTTATTTCTGCTTTTATCACATCAATATTTAGTGTGGCCACCACCTGCTTCTCGAACAGCACGCATCCGTTTCGGGTAGGAGCGGTATCGTACTCCATGTCCTTCAGCACAGATGTCAGGTGTCCCATTAGAAGGTCTCAAGAATACCGATTTTCACCACGGTCTTGAATCATTAAAGGTTCCACTGTCTTTTAACACGGCTTCAAAATGTTCAGCAACGTTTAGGTCAGGGGATGCACCGGGCCATTCGTTTGACGAGAAGAAATCGATAGCACTTTCTCTTAGGATTTGCTGTGTTGCATTAGCCTTAAAGCAAGGTGCCTTATCGTGCAAAAAACAAACTTCGTGCGGGTCGATAGTGTTGTTTGGATCTCAAAGAAACGGAAAAACATCGTTTGTTAGCAAATTCCGAAATTAATCACCATTCCATGACTCACCCTGCTCCTTGAATCTCCACATCATTCGCTTGGCGGTGAAACGCACGAAGATGCCAATGCAGTCAGGCTTCTTGGACAGCTCTCGATAGTGTTCGTCGTCAGAAATATCTGTAATCGATAAGCTCCAGGCCCTATCGTTTTGGTAATTCGGACGTCTCATAGTCCACACAAAGAACTCGTCGCTCGGGGCAAGGTGCACGAAGTCGTCTTCCACCCGATACCGCAGGTAGTCGCAAAACCAGAGCCGGTCTTCGACGTTTAATGCGGTCTTCATCGGTTTCGGAATAACATGGAATGGCTTGATGTTTGCACGCTGACGATGTCTTTGAACCGTTGAACGAGAAATTGTTTTTCCACGCTTGGCTTTAATTTCTTGCGCAACGTCGACACGGCTGCGACGTCTTTTGCCACTGTTATTAGCAATGATGTTTTTGCTTTCCTGTGATAATTTCTCGGGCCTACCCTCAGCAAATTCGGCATGGCATTTATCGTAACCTTTCTTCCAATTGTCCGTCACCCATCTATCCGATCAGTTTAACTTGTTCGCAACCCATTTACGATTAATAAAAGACGCACCTGCTTCCATTGCCTCTCGATATGCATTTGCACGAACTCTATCCACGAAACGCTGCTCTTCACTGTCATTTATTAAACCAGCCATGTTTGTTTGATACCAATAGACGCACAATGAACTACTCTCTGCCGAAGCGTCATAAGAGTGTGCTACAACGCTGCGGTTTAAGTAGCAGCCCCCTAGCAAAAGGTTATGCACAACCCCGTATAATACACGATAAATTCGTGTGAATATCATCAGCACAGAAGGGAACTTCGTCGAGGCAGTTTGGATTCTTATAGACCTACATTTCTTACTCGCACATCGACAAAAAAAAACCAATAAACCCACAGAACAGAACATTTCTTAATGAAAAATCAAGTAAACTTTATTCAGTTTTAACATTTTTCATAACTTGACTGCATAAGCTTTCTTGTAGGCTTTGATTCGAAGCACTTTGGAAGTAGCGATCTTTGGGAGAAGTTATTTTCGATGTTGGTGACAAGAAATTCAAATAAAAAGTGAAATAATTTATTGTGTACTGAACTAGACACTGTACGAGGTCTGTTCAAAAAATACGTAGACTGACGTCATAAAACAAAATATACTTTATTCAGAAGCTACACATCTGGGTCCCCTTCAAAGTACTCTCCTCCCCGACGCACACACTTATCCCAACGGTGTTTCCACTTTTGGAAACAGTCCTGGAACGCTTCTTTTGTGATGTCCTTCAGTGCCTTCGTCGCATTTGCCTTTATGTCGGGAATCGTCTCAAATCTCCTTCCTTTCAAAGGTCTTTTGAGTTTGGGAAACGAGAAGAAGTCACAAGGAGCGAGGTCAGGTGAGTAGGGTGGGTGAGGAAGAACGGCGATCGAGTGTTTGGCCAAAAACTCTCGAGTTCTGAGGGCTGAATGGGCTGGAGCGTTGTCATGATGAAACAACCAGTCACCACTCGTCCACATTTCTGGCCTTTTCCGCCGGATAGCACCCCGCAGACGTTTGAGAACTTCGATGTAGTAAATCTGGTTCGCTGTGGAGCCTTGGGGGAGGTATTCGTGGTGGACTACGCCCTGAGCATCAAAAAAAACTATCAACATCACTTTCACATTGGAACGAACTTGGCGAGCTTTTTTTGGTCTGGGAGATGTCTCACCCACCCACTGGGATGAATGAACCTTTGTTTCGATATCATAACCGTACACCCAAGATTCATCACCTGTTATGATCTTCGACAAGAAGTTTTCATCATCTTCTGAGCCTTCAAGCAATTCCTGACAAACCTGGACGCGATGGGCTTTTTGGTCGTCCGTCATCAGGCGTGGAACAAACTTCACAGCAACGCAGTGCATCTTCAATTTTTCGGTCAAAATCCCGTGACATGATCCAACTGCTATCCCACACTCTTAAGCAAGCTCTCTGATGGTCAGACGTCGATTTGCCCGAATCAGGGTGTCGATTTTGTCCACGTGTGCGTCGTCAGTTGACGTGGAAGGACGTCCAGGACGCTCATCGTCTGCAGTTGACTGACGACCATCTTTATAACGTGCATGCCACTTAAAACATGTCGCACGCTTCATAGTAACATCACCGTAAGCAGTCTTGAGCATATCAAAAGTTTCAGTGGCAGTTTTTCCGAGTTTAACACAAAATTTCACAGCAACTCTGCTCGTTCAAGTCACTCATTCTAAAAATCCGCCAAACGAAAATAACACACTTGACAAACAACCGCGTAGCTAATCAACCAATACTGATATTTGCAATCAAAAAACTGCCTTGTAATCAGCGGATCTGTCAGAAGATGGCGACACCAAGCGATTTTGATTGGGACCAACAGGGCCTGTGCAATTCAAACAGTCTACGTATTTTTTGAACAGACCTCGTATAAGCTGTATAATTAATCTATATCACACGGTAAATTCATTGAGAATATCATCAGGACAGTAGTTCGAAGCAGAGACCATCAATATTGATGGTCTCTATTTGGGAGGAGCTATTTTTGTATTAAATGTTGGCGACAAGAAATTCAAATAAAAAATGAATTAATTCATTGTATAATGAACTGGACATGTACATATGCAATATAATTAATGTATATTATACGGTAATTTCATCAGGACAAAACCACCTCCGGCAGCAGTCGTCGTTGGAGGGCTGATATTTATCCTCTTGTATAATACGACCTAGCAAATTTAGGTGCTTTTTTAGGCCAAAAAAATTCGCATTATAGTAGAGGATTTACAGTATGTACGGAATTGCTTTTGCGCCATGAAGAAGCTGAGATTCTTGATCGCACTGTCACCTGCGACGTTCCCTAAATCCCCGTTGCACCCCAGGAAGCTCATAGTTACAGTTTGGTGAAACATCCATGATGTAGTGCAGAACATCGTATGCACACAAAACTTCTGCTACAGGCTCTGGCCTACGAGATGCTTCCACATCCCCCTTACTCTCCGGACCTCTCCCGTACCGACTACCATCTTTTCCAGAGGAAAATATTCCTAACCCAAGCAGACGTCGAAAACGCATTCCGGGAGTTTATCGAGTCCCGTGAGCATGGATTATATCAAGAGAGGGCTCGAGAAGCTGCCAAAAAAGAGTCTACCCATTCAATACTTTAATGAAAACTATTTATTTCCAAGTCGGTTCTTCAATGATAAGTATGGTACATGTCAAAGTCGTAAGATTACATACATTTTATGTGCATATTTGAAATTTAATCGTTTAATAGTGATAGAAACAAACTCGTTATTTCACGTCTTTCTATAAACCCCGTCTGCCGTACAGCACGATGGGAGATTTTTACGACTAATGTTTCTAACTTTCAGTTCATCGCAAAGGATAGAGATTTAAGAAGTTAAAATTAGGTTTCATGATAATTTTTTGTTTTCTTATGTGAATAATAACGTCTACGCTAAAAATAAACGACAAAAAAAAAAACGAAAACGGACAACTTTCTTATACAACCGCAGTAATAAGAAAGAATTTTTGGTTTTCTACGATCGATATAGCAATATTCTCCTTGCACATTTTGCTCCGACCAAGCTGGCATACTGACGAACCTCGGCTTCGTCGCTCTTTTCGGTGTTGAGCAGCCGATAAAGATAATAAGGCATACCTTCGTGGCGATGCAGAACCAACACTTCGTCGAGGGTTTTCAGAAGATTGTCGTCACCTGAAATAACAATTTCTAATTAAGAACATAATCAGTCTCTGTAATGAATAGCGCAGTCCGAAGCATTATTCCGATTTACAAGGGGAAATCAAAAAGTAATCGAGTAAATACAGAGGGTCTAGGCTGAGCTCATCGACAAGTGTTGATGGTCACGTGGTAATGACGCATTTGTCGATTCGAGCTAGCATGAACACGACTTGTCTACAGACTCTACACCGTCAATTTTCTAGTGTAGACTTTGACCATTGACAACTGCCTTCTTCTTGTCTACAATTCAATATGCCACTTATCGACGGTTAGATTATGTCGAGATCAACAGCTTATCAATGAGTTCAGCTAGACCCCCAGGGTGGTTATAATTAAAGTGACACCATTTAGACCCTTCTAGCAGCCATTCTGGTAATCAGAATTTTGGCGAAACTTGAGATATACAGGGTGTTTCAAAATTATGTCCAATAAATTTAGTGACGTATTCTTCAGGTCAAAAGAAGACGAAAATGTTCTATAGCACTTTGTCTGGAAACGATTTATTTACGCGATACAGCCAACTAAACCCGTGGCTCCAAATAACAGGAATTGTTCAAAGTGCCTGCCACCAGCTCGCACGCACGCTTCGGCTCGTTGCACGAGCGACCGTCTCATGTCATGAAAGAGTTCGTCGCCAGCATTACGAACGGTTTGGCATGCATTTTCAATTCGTTGTCGCAGATCCATAATGTTAGGAACTTGTGTGCTGTAGACGATCGTTTTCACGTGACCCCACAGTAAAAAGTCCAAGGGATTAAGGTCGGGTGATCTTGCAGGTCAGGCTACCGGTCCACCTCGACCTATCCACCGATTCGTGTATGCAGCATTAAGGTGTGCTCGCACAACATGGCTGAAATGTGCTGGAGCGCCATCATGCATGAACCACATGTTAGATCTTATCAAAAGAGGAACATTCTGGCAACGCATTCTGCAGAAACAAAAGAAACGTTCGCCCAGTCAATCGTGGCGGCAACACGTAAGGGCCAATTAAGTTATTTCCGACAATTCCACACCAAATGTTCACGGAGAAACGCTCTCGATGCACTCGAGCTCTGATAACGTGCGGGTTAGCATCTGCCCAATGGTGCTGGTTGTGAGAATTTACGATTCCTGTCCAGGTGAAGGTTGCTTCGTCCATGAAAAGTATCTGGCTGAGACAACTAGGGTCTGCAGCATGACGATGTTGTATCCATTGGCCAAATCGTTGTCGGTGTGGATAGTCCGTTGGGTTCAGTGCCTGAACCAGTTGCAGGTGGTATGGATGCAAAAGCTGACGGTGAAGAATGAGCCAAAGAGACGAGTGCGGAATGTGTACCGTGGAAGAAATACGACGGGTGCTTGTCTGTGGTTCATCATGTATGATGTCAATTATCACATCCTCCTCATCCGGAGAATGTGCTACAGGCCGCCCTTGTCCTGTTTGACGGCCAAAGGAACCACGCTCCCTCAAATGTCTGTCGACAGATACAAATGTTCGGTTATTTGGCAAACGTCTATTCGGAAAGCGTACTTGGTAGAGTCTTCTTGCTTCCACAGCATTTCCGTCCGCAAGACCATACATTAGGTGCATGGCAGTGTATTTTGCACTGGAATACGCGTACATGACTTTGTTTTACGTAAATCGTAATGCATATGTCAAAGCACGCAAACATTCTGAAATTGATATCCTAGTGGATGTACAGTAATGGAAACAACGGTACACAACTAATGGAACAACCCTAAAGTAGGTTTAAATGGAACGAACCACTCAACCTAGTGTTGGGTCGAAATGCTGGAACTGCTAAAATATGGTCCGCTAACTACCGTGCTTCCCTACTGTATGATATTGGATTACTCGCAAACAAATCGTTTCCAGTCAAAGTGCTATAGAACATTTTCGTCTTCTTTTGACCTGAAGAATATGTCACTAAATTTATTGTACATAATTTTGAAACACCCTGTATGTTATACAGACCATGGGGAAGAGAATTTTGCAATAAAAAAATTAGTTCACATTTTGACCACTATGTCAAAATATGGCGCTGCTCACGTAAGAAACTATCTGAAAATTTCTACTCAATCAGATGTAAAATTAGAAAAGCTTTAAATGAGAGTGAAATTAAATGTAAAGTCGTTCTTCACGATGGCTTTAGCTAAAAAGGATCGAGCTTTATCGGCGAAGTTGTTTTACCAGAACTGCAATAATGCTTCTGCTGCACTAAGAGAATATTGACGTTTCAAAAACTTGCGAAATGGGCCTATGTCCATTAACGGTTTAAAAAAGATGATTAAGAAATTTGAAGAAACTAGCGAGTTGGGTGTGCTGCCAGGGAGAGGACTGAAACGAATTGCAAATGAGACTGTGGAAGACGTTGCTGCTGCTGCTGTAGTGGAGAGTGCTTCAAGTTCCCAATATTCTTCAGCAGATGCTCGAGCCGTATCATGTGATTTGTATATTCCGTGGTCTACGCTACAAAAAGTTTTGCGTTCCATTTTAAAGTGGTATCCATACAAGATCCAGCTGGTTCAAAAGCTGCATCGCGAAGATCTGGAAAAATGCACTGATTTTGCTTGCCAGTTTCTGTCGATAATGCATGGTCAGATGAAGCGCATTTCACACTAGACAGAGCAGTAAATGCTCAAAACTGTTGCAACTGGGGTACTGAAAAGCTTTTGCACTCTGATTACGTGAGTGTATGGTGCGAGTTCACCTCACATTTCATTCTTGGCCCCTTTTTCTTTGAAGAGAACACTCCTCAAGGCACTAAAAGATGTTCAATCACTGGCGCTCGTTACTGCAAACTTCTGCAGCAGAGAGTCATTCCTGCTTTGCAAGAAAGACAATGTTTAGTCACTACTGTGTTCATGCAAGATGGTGCAACACCCAACATCGCACGACAAGCGAAGGAACTGCTTCCTGCTCATTTTAGAGATGATCGGGTGATTTCGAGAACTTTTCCAACTGCATGGCCTCCTCGTTCAGCGGACTTAAACCCTTGTGACGTCTGGTTGTGGGGATATTTGAAAGATAATGTCTATGGAGGAAGAATACGGACTGTCCCTGAACTGAAAGCAAGCATAACACGCCATATCACTGCAATTCCTCAGGAAACCCTTCGCTCTACTGTGGAACACGCAATAATGCGCTTTGAACATGTCATTGACACAAATGGAATGCACATTGAACAAATGCTCTCATTTTATAAATTTCTCTGCTTCTAACTTGGTTTTGTTATTAATCATGCGCCATATTTTGACGTAGTGGTCAAAATGTGAACTAATTTTTTTTATTGCAAAATTCTCTTCTCTTATATCTCAAGTTTCATCGAAATCTGATTACCGTAACGGCCACTAGAAGGGTCTATTTTCTCTCTATCATGTTATCTCGTCATTATTAATGGTTTAAAGTAAGGAAACATTCCCCGACCTGCGAACAGCAAGCCTTCAGGAATCCAAAGGACACTTCGAGGCCACATTACTCTTTCTGTATCCCCAGTAGCTCAGTTTTAAAAGCAACGAGTTAGGTACTCGTGGTCTCTGCTTCAATTCCAGGTCATGGAATTTTTCCTCATCGTTACTTTGGGATTATACTAATTATTTTCTAGCTTTTGCCTTACCTTTATTAGGGTTGTTTTCAAATCGACTGTACTTAGCATTGTCCAACTTCAGGATGCATTTCTCGATAGGGTGCCACGTGAAAGTTTCAGGGCACAATAGGTAAGAAGGCGTATAATTCCCCTGCAAATTAAATTTCAATCAGACTCGATGACAGGATCTTGTACAAATAAACAAAAGTGAATATTGAAATCAATAAACTGATTAAAAATGAAGACCACAATTTTAAACAACGAGTCGATGCATTTCGATTGATATCATCAACCAGAAGAAAAGGGGGGTGGGGCTTCATGATGGAAAAGCTGCTGGCGGACATACAACATCACCAACTGCTGGGCATCCAGCACTGGTCACTCAGCAAATGTGTCAGACTAAGGGTGTGTCTAAAAAGTCCGATCGGTCGCAAAGCTCGTTTTGGAGCCACCAGTGACTGACTCGAAATTTCAACTATGTCCGATCGGCACGGGAGCGATGCAGGCATACGTAGCTGGCTTTATTCATTTTAAATTTTCTCCCGATTCAGACGACCCTCGATTCATAAAGTAACGACCAGTCGCGCTAATCGCGACCAGAGTCCAATGCCGGTTGTGAGTACAATCAAAATGGCAGACGAAAGTAGAAAATTTAAGTGTTCGAGTACCGGATACATAATAACTATATTTTGGAGAAAGGAGACGGCAAAATATGACGAGGAACCTTGTTGCGACGCCATTTTGAAGCAAAATGCTCACGACCACACAGTCCATGAACGAACAAATGGAAGCAAACTGCCACCGATCGTACCACGTAACCTGTTGGCGACCGGTCAGACTTTTCGACACACCCTAAAATCCCTGACAGCTGGGCCCCAAATAGCCATCCCACCTGGCAATGGTCCTCAAGCCACTGGCTGTCACCCGGCCAGCAGCTAGCTGTGCCCAAAGTTGCTTAACTTCATCAACTGACGAGACACAACATTACCAACAAAAACTTGTGCGGCTGAACTGCGAATTGAAAGCAAAACAACCAGAATACGCCAGATGATTTCCCGGCAGGACAATGCTCGCCCCCATGTCTCTCGAACGGTGAAGGAAATGCTAGAGCTGCTAAGATGGGATATCTACCCTAGATTGCTCCTTCTCATTACCACTTGCTTCGTTCCATGCAGAATCATCTTTCTGACCAGCACTTCAGTTTCTTTAAAGATACCGAATATGCACCACCACCCTTTGGATTTCTATTTCAAAATGCTCACTTTATTCCGCTACCATCTGTATATTCTCGTCTCTTTCATCCATTGTTACTTTTTGAGTTTGTTGATGACGTCACTTGAAACATGTCAGCCATATTAAATCCCCTTTATGCATTGCTTACAACAGTGGTCTTCATTTTAAATTTACTAAACCGTTTACCTTATACCGCATCTTCGGACAGGAATGAATGTAAAAACCCATGTAGTAAAAACGCAACTCAGGGTTTTGAGACTGAAGTTCTCTTGTAAAAGCTAGTTCTCTAAAAGATACCAAAGCACCATTAGCATCTGCTAATAAATTATACACTACACATCAAATTTTGAACCCCCATTTCTTTAATTATACAATATACACCGTCGTATCACTGAATTATGGCCACCCTTCGCCGCTATAACTGTCAAGAAGTGCACGGTATGTGCCCGATGGTACGGCAGTCCATTCCACTTGAAGCGCTGTCCACACAGCTTCGAGAGTCATAGGTGGAGGGTCCAGCTGCCGTACATGGCGATCGAGATGCTCCCACAGACGTTCGATTGGATTGATGTCCGGCGAATTAGCGGGCCAAGGGAGCACTCAAAAGTCAGTAGTGTTCCTTGAACCAATCCAAAAAAAGATGTGCCTTGTGGCAGGGTGCATTGTCCTGCTGGAACACACCATCTCATTGGGGGAACATCGTGAGCATGTACGGGTGAGAAAGCAACCTTAGCCTACTCGTCTGTGGTCCAACGGCGGTGCTCACGTGCAAAGTCTAGGCGTCATTGACGATGACCCCTGGTCAACATGGATGCAGCAACCGCGCATCGACTCTTCAGGCCCATCTGTAGCAGGGTGCGTGAGACGGTAATGTTGGATACACGTCACCCTATCAGTCGACGGCTCGTGACCCTTTTACAGTGATGGCGTTGGGACGCGATTTCTGTCCCTGCTGTCCACTCTTTGTACACCTTCACTACAGCGGACCGTGAACAGTTCACAAATCACGCCGTTTTGGAGATGGTGCCACCCTTGCTGCGATAGCCTATTATCATCCCTTTTTGGATGTCCGTTAAATCCAGACGTTTACCCATCTTGAGGCTCGTGCACCTGCTGTTTGATGCTCCAGCTTTAAAGCTTTCTCAGCCTGTTATGCAAATTTTGCAATGTGTAATCATTGTTGGGGCGAACCATGCATGTGCCTTGAAGGGGTGCTGGTCATAATTCATTGATATGACAGTGTACATGTTGAGAACATTTCACCACTTGCGTTTCATGTATAAAATCGAAAGTGAAACTTGCTGAACTTGTCAATAGGGAAGAGCAGGAGATCACAAGAATCCACTGCTTTGCAATGAAATTGCCCCACCAACAAGGAGTTATCCGATCTTATCCATATTTAGCGGGAGGGTTTGTCTACTCCAACTAACGATTAGATGCATGCTAACGGGACATGATCATTTGGGTTGATACAGGGTGTCGGCTCTTCAGTTGACACCTGTGCGAGACGTTCCATGCAGTAAGGTGGAAGGAACTGCCTCGTGAACGTAGAGTACTATAATCTGCACAACGGTCTCAATGCTGCGACGACGACAACAACAACAACCGTTCACGCAATTGAACAAGGTCGGATTATTGGCCTCTCTGATGCTGGATGGTCAACCAGACTGACTGCTGTCCATGTGTCGCGGGACGCACAAACGGTAGACCGACGTTGGAGGCGATAGCGAGAGGAAGGCACACATGCCAGAAGTCATCCATTGTTGCGTTTTCGTTTGACACCTGAGCACCGTGCGATATGACTGCAATGGTGTCGAGAACGAGTGGCCTGGCGAATGGAATGGCGCCCGGTAGTCTTCAGCTACGAATCCCGCTTGCCAATGAACAATGCATACAGTATCGCCATGGTCCGGGGTGCCATCGGCTACGATATCAGAACGCCTTTAGTCGCCGTCCAAGCCACCCTGACAGCAACAAGGTACATCACAGAGATTCTGCAGCTCGTATTACTGCCCTTACTGCACACCATACCCGGCGCAGTCTTTCAGCAGGATAACACTAGACCGCACACGGCAAACGTGAGCATGGCACGTCTGCATGATGTCAACTACCTGCCATGGCCCGCGAGGTCCCCAGACCTATAGCCAATTGAGCACGTGTGGGACATCATTTACGATCACCCTGCAATCTCCATGAACTGACACAGCAGGTTCACCAGGCCTGGGCAGACGTACCCCAAGATCACATTCGCCACCTGTATGATGACCTACACCTGCAGCTGGACACCCTGTACAAACGAGCACACGACTTGACTCCATAATGCAATAAAGGCGTGTTCACATGTGGCTCATTCGGACAACTCCTTGTGGGTGGGGCAATGTCAGTTTCACACCGTCCATTCATAGCTTATTCTTGTATCCACCGTAAAACAAGATCCACGAATCAATCGAGTGACTAACCCGGTGGGGCTGAGGCATGTAGCACACAAAAATGATTGATCGATTGATTCACGGGTCGCTACAGATACAAAAACGCAATCAACATCCAATCTGAGGAGTACAAGGCCTGCGAGAAAAGTATCCGGAAACCTAATTTTTTTTGGCGAAAACCTGATGGATTTGGATCGCGCGCGCTTGCATGAGCCGACCTTGAACCTTTGTGCGTATGCGTGATTTATTTCCCGCCTCTCAATAGCGTCAGTTGCTGGCAATCGGCATTAGAGGGAGATAGTGTGTTGTGCTCTCGTCGGTTTTTGATTTAAACGACGAAACGACTGGAGCAGCGTTACTGCATCAAATTTTGCCAGAAACTGTCGTCACAGTGGAAGCATTCCTCGTCACCACGACCAAAGACGGCCCGCCAACTGCGCAGCAATGTCAAAGCGATGCTGACTGCTTTCTTTGACTCTCGCGGTGTCGTACACCACGAGTACGCACCACAGGGTCAAACAATCGCTCCTTACTCTCCTGACCTGGCCCCCTGCGACTTTTGGCTGTGACCCCAAACTCAAAAGGCCATTGAAAGGAACGCGATTTCAGACAAGAGAGGACATTACGGCTGCAACGACGCTTTCCAGGAATGCTTCCAACAACGGCGGCACCGGTCGGATACTTTGCTCACAGGCCTCGTATACTAAAAAAACTTAAGTTGGAGATGGCTATTAACGTTACGTTACCTTAGTGAAGCATAAGTTCCCAATGATAAGAAGCTATAGTCAGGATCATAGTAAAAATAGACCGACGAGACGCAATACTGCAGAATGTCCAGCACTCCGACGGCGATCAGCTTCCCGTCGAGTCGATAATGTTGATGGAAAGAACCGTAGCCGGGACAGGGGCCGTCTGAGGGTTTAAACTTCTGCGTAAACAAAACAATTAAACAACAAAACCTTGTAGGCTTCGACGACGTCACAAAAAACTAACGACAAAAACGCAAGCAATATTAGTGTACAAACAAACAGATTGGAGGACACACAAAGTTAACATGTTAGATGCAAAACGTAGGGTCAAATAATCGGTACATGTACCTCTAACGGCGACTTCACTAAAAAGTTGAAATACAAATCTCGATCACACTCTTCCAGTGTCTCGTTATGGATTTGCATCTGATATCTCTGATACAACGAGTACGATTCCTCGAGCGTGCTTGCAAATTCAGTGCAGTCGTTGGAAACGCGTACCAACTTAATCTGATGAGAAAACAAACACATTTACAATTTGTTATTAGTCGTCTCTTAACCTTACCAATTAACTATTTTCAACAATTCTCTCGTTTCGCATTCATGTTCAACTTGGATGTCCTCGTAAGGAATAAAAACGTCCTAACCTCGAGGGGGGATTCGACCAGAAAACGTTTGTACTGAGAAAGCTTACACTTGTCCGGAGGATCATTGTGAATGGTTTGCTGGTATTTGTTATACACTGCGTAAGACTCTTCTAGTGTCTCGAGAAATCGGTTGCTTGAAGGATTTGACCGAAGGAGTTCGATCTGATCGGATTAAAAAAAGAAATCACAAAAGCAACAATTTCATAAACAACGATCAACAACAAATGCAAATGACAGGGGCTCCAAGTTTCTTGCAACGAACTATTTCAAACATGACGTGGGAATACACCGAGTTAGCAAAACTCATGGGATAGTTACTTAGTACCTGACTTCAACAGCATCCCAGATATGCTCGATGGGATTCATGTCAGGGCTCCGGGCTGGCCAGCTCAGTCGTTGGACCATGCTCGTCGAACCATTCGCAGACGACATTGGAGCGATGTGGTGGAGCATTGTCATCTTGAAAGACTGCTACGTCGTCAGGGTGTTGAAATGTCAAAAACGGGTGCAGATGGTCTCCGACGAGTTGACGATACCGTGGACCATTCAATGTTTGGCCCCAACCACCCTGCACCACCAACTGTTGGCATGCGGGATCCAGCGTTTCGTGAGGTCTGCGCCACACACGGTGCCTCCCATCAGCATGATACAGTTGATATCGTGACTCATCTGACCATATGACGTTACGCCAATGTTGCAGAGTCCAGCCAAGACGGTTGGTGGCAAATGCACGCCGGAGTGTCCGACGACTCTGGGTAAGCATTGGCACCCGTGTAGGGCGACGGCTGCCAAACCCGAGGGCATGCAGATTCCGACGGATTGTCCACCGAGAGACGTTTCTAGTGCGGCCAGTATTGAACTGGTCTGTGATTTGCTGCACTGTTGCGCTCCTGTCTCTCTGAATCATTCGTCCCAGGTGTCGCCGGTCACGATCATTCAGGGCAGCTGGACGCCCGGTCTGGTGCCTGTTGCGGACCGTGATGCCTTCATCCAGCCATTCCCGATACACCCTGGAGACAGTTGAGCGGGGAAAGCCAAATTCCTGCACCACTGCCGAAATGCAACATCCCATGCGTCGGGCACCTACTATCATACCCCGTTCAAAAGACGTCAACTCGCGACGACATGCCATTTCTGATTGATCACTTATCCAAGCTCTTCCCACAACGTCTAATGGCCCATTCCCAGAATCCGTTACCCCTGTGAATTCGTGAGCCATGCCCATCAATCAATGTGCTTGCTATCTTATGAGTTTTGCTAACTCAGTGTACACGTTTTATGAAAGAAGAGCTGCATTACACAGAAGTAATGTGTAAGGAGAGTCCGTCTACTGGACGGACGCGAAATCGGAAGTGACATTTCGTCATTTAAAATGAATCGCAAATGTGAGAAATTATACACAGATTTATCCAAGGCCACCGCCAGCACGGGTGCAATGTGTGAATCGCGCACCGGCCACTGTGTTTAGAGACACACGGCGGCGATCAAAAAGCGGGGCCCACCCCTCCTCGTATCAATTATTGCACTCGAGCAGCCAAAAGGCATTGTACAATTAATGGAATGAGCAACAGGAACTTGCGTAATTCGTTGAACGACAATCATCCATTGCGCAAAGCGCCTGCTCTATCTTTCATCGCGTCACTTCTCTTTTTCGACCATCGTGAACGCTGACAAGTCACGGTGCTGTGACCGTATCCACAGCGTGTTATATTTAACTACACTGATTGGAAGAAAGTAATTGGACACCTCTAACAGCGCGTTTATTTGCTTTTATTGATCCCCCCCCCCCCCCCTCTGGCTGCAATCACGGCGGAATGCTTTCCACAAGACTATGTACGACCCCCACAGGAATCTCCCGCCAAATGTCTTGTACAGCCATCCACACTTCAAATAGTGTCTTGGGGAGTGGGCTACTACCCCTCAACCGACGCTCGACTTCATCCTACAGATGTTCGATGGGATTCAGGTTGGGGCTCTGGGCTGGCCACTGCATGCGTTCAACATTATTATCGGCATACCATTGCAGCAACATGTGGCCTGGCATTGTCGTCTTGGTACAGGCATGGCTCTAGACCGTAGGTTTGCCAAAGGGTTGGGAGAACGGACTTGCCCAGGATGGTAGTGTAGTCCGTAGCCCTCAAGGTGGCTTCCACCTTACCACGAAAAACAGCCCCACACCATAATTCCTCCTCCGCCGAACTTCACTGTCGGGATGATACACTCAGGAAGGAGCTGTTCTTCAGGTAAACGCCACACCCAAACTCCGCCATCCGATCGAAACAATGTGAAGCGGGATTCATTGCTCCAGAGAACACGTTTCCAGTCCTTAACGGTCCAATCTTTGCGTTCCCTGGCCCCTTGCAGTTTGTTCGCCGGTGTGACTAGTGGCTTGTGGGCTGCTGCTCTGCCGGTGTCTTGGTGGATACGTGACATCCAGATGCCTGCTGGAATTCTTCCGTATCTCCCGCTGCAGCACTCGACGGTCCCTGTTGGTCAATGCGGGTGGACGACCAGGCCTTAGTGCATTCGTACAATGTCCATTGGTCCTGTACTTCTTCAGCACATACGCCACTGTTGATTTCGGGTGGTTCCGGCTGCTGGCAATCTCTCGTTTGGATGCGCCTTGGAGAGACATTCCAACCAGGACACCTTTTTCGAATTCCGCCTGTCGCGGCATGATGCTTCGGTTAGAGTCAATGGTGTTGTCTGATGACTATCTTTGCATTTCCATACAGTAGTGACACGTGTGGTAGCGGAGGGGTCCATTTTTTGCCGGGTGGATGGGTGTCCAATTACTTTCTTCCAATCAGTGTATAGTATTATAGTAACAATAAAAACGATCGTTTTCCGAATTCTGTAATCTTTGTTTTACCTGTAAATTATGAGCAGCGTTATTTGAATTGACTTCAGCAAGGAACTCCTCTAATGATTTCGTCACATTCTTTTCTTTCTTCTAAAAGTTTTAGAGAAAATTAAAAGAAGAAAAAGACTTGACGGAAAGTATCATTAGAAACGAACAAAAGATCAGATTCCATTTTCTCAATAATGCAACTAAAAATTAAAAAATTTCCTGCTTGTCAAAGCATTTACTTCGGAGCAAACAACTTGATTGCAGTTTTGCTTTCGTTTCTCTTCACGCCGCTGTAGCCTCAGTAACTTTGCCTTTTTGCATGGTGGCTTGGTCGGATCCGGACCTGTTCCTAATGTAAAACATAAACAGGACGATATAGAATGCGTAATCAGTTTGAAAACACTACGCAAAAATATCGCTAAAAAGGGGACCGCACGGACATGTAATCGCGGATTTAGTTGAAATTTTCGGCGGGCAATCTACAACGTTAGTATACCTTCTGTGTAAAAGGATTTGACTCAATGACTATTCGTTACCGTCTGTAACACTAACTCCTCCGAGGCTATAAAAGATTTTTCAAAATCCGTTTTCATCAGTCAATGAACATGGTATCTGGCACGAACCAATCACAAATTTTATCTAAATCGGTTCAATAGTAAGTGCACCAATGGTACCTTCACGACCCCACCTAGTAATTTTCAATGGAGAGATACCGGGTGGGCATGCAGTTTCGATTTCTGCAAAAAAAAAAAAAAAAAAGTACCAAAAGTCGCCATAGGGGGCGCTTATTTCAAGAAAACAATGAATACCTAATTGTCAAATGAACAAATACTGTACAAACCAACTTCAAACAACAATAAACAATGTTTTATTTTTAATTCCAAATGTGTTTCAAAATGACCACCAGTGTGCTGTTCCGATAGCTGCATGCAGTACACGACATTTTCTACGGCAGCTCGCAGCATATCTGCCTTAATTAGTCTGATATGTAACGTTATTTGATCCTTTAAGGTTGAGAGGTCAGGAACATGTGCTTGATACACAAGCCTTTTCAAATATCCCCAGAACCAAAAATCACGAGGGTTGAGATCAGGCGACCTGGGTGGCCATACCGTGGGAAATGCACGACTAATTATTCTGTTGTCTGAAAAACGTTCTCGCAAGATCTGCTGCACCTGACGTCCGATATGCGGTGGCACACCATCCTGCATAAAAATGGTAGAATCCAGACGACCCTTTTCCTGCAATCGTGGTATCACAAAATCAGTGCTGCCACCAGGAGGGAATAATATCGCCCTACCGTTTTCTTGCAATTACCCTACATTACCCTACGCTAGTGATATGCGATGTATCGATACACCAGACAGTCTCGATATCGATAAAAAACTCTTCCACCGAGAAAAAAGTCCCCAGAAGGTAGGAATTTCTTAACTAGAAACCGGATATAATGCAAAGATCCTTACCTGTTTAGAGATTGGTATACCTGATGGACGAAATCGAATGGACTAGAAGACAATGCAGCAGAATCTACAATAAGCTAAATCTACATAGCATCGACTTAATAAATGATGCGTCGTGACGGTCGTGACGTCATACCCAAGAAGTTTGGGCCAGAATGATTGCGTATAAGGTTGAGTTGAATTTGGCGCTGATTGGGTATTACTTATGCGCTTACAAGCAGGGATTGCTTCCTGTGTGATGCTGATATGACGTCAGAGATAATCAAAATTTCGCTGTATAGCAGTTTTAGTAAAAAAAATTCACTGATAACCGTTTTACCCTACTATTACCCTACGCAGAGCATTACCTGATTTTTACCCTACGGAATCATAAATTACCCTACAATAGGGTAATTACCCTACAAACGGCAGCGCTGCACAAAATTCTCAAGCATATCGGCATACCTGGTGGAATTGACGGAACAAGTCACTGGTCCACGGGGACGGATTTCTTCAAAAAAGTACGGGCCGACGATGAAAGAAGCAGTAAAGCCGCACCATACTGTTAGTTTCGGTGAATGCATAGGAGTTGGCAGACACACTTGTGGATTTGATGCAGTCCAAATACGGCAGTTGTGGGTATTGATGTCACCATTCAAATAAAAATGTGCCTCATCACTCCATAAAATTTGCCATGGCCATGCATCATTCACTTCCAAACGTGCTAAAAATCTCAACGAAAAGTCAGTTCAAGTACGTTCATCTCCAGGAAGCAATTGTTGAATTGTTGTGAGTGAGTTTCTAGGGATAAAATGTCAATATCTTATGGCAATATTTTCCTCACCGTCGAATATGGGATATCTGTTTGGCGTGCTATCGCGTGTGCACTGCTGGTACCTTGCACAGTAGTCATCTCCCGTTCCACAACAGCGGTTGCAACTTCTTCGACGTGTTGCTGCCCGATTCGTTTGTGTCCCTGGTCCGGTTGCACTCCTAGAGTTCCGGTAGATTCAAATCGTTCAATCATTTCCCTTAAGTTAGTTATGCTCGTCGGTCCGCTTCGTAACGTTTTCAATCGCCGGAATTCACGAAGGGCAGCACTTGCATTGTCGCTCTTCTGATAAAACAACTTGACTAATAACACCCGGTCAGGCAGAGTAAGCGTCATCGTCAGGCCATTCGTTCGTGAATGATGGGAAATCCTCAGCCTTGCCTTTTATTGTCACGATTGCTCAACACGGAACGTGCTTATGCAAATGTATTCATTGTTTTCTTGAAATAAGCGCCCCCTATGGCGACTTTTAGTACTATATATATTTATTTATTTTTTTTTTTGCAGAAATCGAAACTGCATGTTCCACTAAGTATATACACCAAAATCTACTGCGTTTGGCCTAATACAATTCCCACTAGCGAGCTCTGAACACCTCACATTATTTCTTGGCCACCCGGTATATTAAGTAATATATCAAACAAATTATAATAACGAGATTGAAGCGGATATTAATTCCTATTTTCGCCAAATAATAAATATGGTTCCGGGAATGAACCATTTTGAAAATGGTTGTAATCGAAACAATGGCATGCGCTCTAACGGTACCCTTATGACGCACTCAAAAATTTCCAATGATAAGATATGACATGTAATATATAAAACAAATCGGGATGGTATACTCTGAGAGAGCATAATATTATGACCACCTGACATGTTTATGCAAATGCATGCACGGACATCGCCACAATGTTGTTAGCGGACCGAACCAATATAAAAAAGGGAAGCCGAGTGTCATTGACAACAATAGATGTGTTCCATTCTTCAACTATGGGTAAACGACGCGATTTAACAGCCTTCGAACGCAGGATGATTGTAGGCGCTCGGAGCTATGGAGCGAGTATCAGCGAAACAGCAGCATTCGTGGGGTGCTCGAAAGACTGGACGGTTAGTCGGAAGACGGGGTCTGAACGTTCGCGTTGTGGCCGCCCACGGATGGTTGATGATCGGGCAGAACGGAGACTGTCACGACTGGTAAAGGATAACAGAAGGGCAACTGTGCATCAAATCACTGCTCACCTTAATCAGGGGTCCTCCAAAACGGTCTCTGAATGCACCGTCCGCACACCTTTGCTGTCTGCAGCCAACAAGCAGAAACGACTCCGAACCGCTCATGGAGCAAAATGACTGGACTATCGAGCAGTGGAAACAAATCGTGTGGTCTGACGAAGTCACGATTCCAGTTACATCATGCAGACAGCCGCGTGAGAATCTGGTGGAAACAGCACGGACCCCGTATTCACGAGTACAACCCTTCAGGCCGGTGCGGGCAGTGTTATGGTCTGGGGAATGTTTTCCTGGTATGCGTTGGGTCCGTTAATACGTGTCGAACAACGTCTGGATGGCACAGCAAACCTCCATATCGTCGCCGATCGAGTCCACCCTGTCGTGCTGATGGCGTACCCCAATGGAGATGGCTACTTCTAGCCATGCCACAGAGCTCGTATTGTGCAGGAGTGGTTTCAGGAACCTGAAGGGGACTTTACCTTACTTCAGAGGCCCCCACAATCCCCAGATCTCACTCCAATTGAGCATTTATGAGACAAAGTGGAACGAACTATCAAACGGCTGGATCCACCACCGTCCAATCTAGCACAACTAGACAGTGCTATCCATCACCAGGCATGGTGTCAGATTCCTCCCACCACCTTCCAACATCTCGTGGAATCAATGCCACGGAGAATCACCGCAGTATTAAAGGCAAAAGGTGGCCCAACGAGATACAGACAGGGTGGTCATAATAATATGGTTAAAAATATGGTTCCGCAACTGGTTTAGTTCATTTTTTTCTTTTATATTTTTCGCCATTATTATTTGTGTTCACTTTGTATAATAAAGCAACATCACAGAATCAAAAAAAAATGAAAAAGGCGTTGCACAATAGTTTCACGGACAGTCGCTGCCGTGACGTATGAAATAAAAAAGAAACTATAAAGATCTCTTAGCACTATCGACGGTCTATGCACAATCGTCACCACCAAATCACAGATCGTCAATGACCATCCTTGAAAATTTTGCTTATGTATGTAAAGAGCAAACAAATAATAATGGCAAAAAACAATTTCGGGAAATTTGGGGTAGCACCTTGTACATGGATGCATATTACACGAGGCCTGTGAGAAAAGTATCCGACCTTATTTTTTTTTGCGAAAACCTGATGGATTTAGATCGCGCGTGCTTGCATGATCTGACCTTGAACCTTTGGACGTATGCGTGAATTTTTCCCCGCCTCTCAATAGCGTCAGTTGCTGGCAATCGGCATTAGAGGGAGGTAGTGTGTTGTGCTCTCGTCGGTTTTTGATTTGAAGAAAAATGACGGAACGACTGGAGCAGCGTTACTGCATCAAATTTTGCCAGAAACTGGGCGACAGCCAGGTGGAAACCATCCGGAAGATTCAGGCAGCTTTTGGTGACGATGCTATGGCATCACACGGATTAATGACTGGTACAACCGGTCGGCCATCAGCATGCCGAAACGACCAGGTCATTGCCAAACCGAATGCTGTGGCGATGCGGGACCGTCGTGTGACTATCCGAGAAGTTGCGGAAGAGGTGGGCATCGGTACGTTTTCGGCACATTCAATTCTGACCGAAGATTTGGCCATGAAGAGAGTGGCAGCGAAATTCGTGCCGAAACTGCTGACGTCACCGAAAGCCTCCAAATCAAAAACCGACGAGAGCACAACACGCTACCTCCCTCTAATTCTGATTGCCAGCAACTGATGACACTGAGAGGCGGGAAAAAATTCACGTCTACGCACAAAGGTTCAAGGTCGACTTATGCAAGCATATGCGATCCAAATCCATCAGGTTTTCACAAAAATAAGGTAGGATACTTTTCTCACAGGCCTCGTACATGAGAAAGTTTTCCAAAATCCACAAAAAAAACAACAACATGCATATTATACACATGTGCGGATTATAATCCAAAAAGCTAACCGACTCCTTTGAACGACTCTCACTTGGAGGCGGGAGCTGGAGAGTTGACTCCCGTCACTCTGGCCCATCACTAATCTGAAATGTACAGGGTGATAATTTTAAAACTACTCATCAGAATGACCTGATGTTTTAGCAGAACAATCATGAGGCAATGGAATTTTGTTTGGCGAAGGAAACAAAAATAGTTCCAAAATCTGCCGACAGATGGCGCTGGCAGGGTAATGTCAGGGAGAACACCAAAAATGGATTCGTGAAACACAGGAATGTTGCTAGCCAAAAGGAAACAATAGAGTTCAGGGGTTTACGAAAACTTTATTAGCGAAAAGACAAGAATGCGTGTTTACAGCGACAACAGTGATAATGCCAAAAAAAACAGAGCTTCAGGAACAAACATCTTACTGATGATTACGGCAGAAGTTGTTTGATATGCCCTCCGCTACTAACTGGAAGTGCAAAATGGCATGCTCCACAACAGATCGGAAGGTATCTGTACTGAAGCAATGGATGTGATGTGTGATGCTAGCCTTCAGGTCAGCTACATTCTCAATCTCCCCACTGTAAACAATGTGGTGCGTATGTCACGTATTAGTAATTTGCATATCTCCAGACAATGTGAACCTTGCCAGCGCCATCTATCGGCAGATTTTGGAACTATTTTTATTCCTTCACCAAACAAAATTCCATTGCATCACGATTGTTCTGCTAAAATACGAGGCCTGTGAGAAAAGTATCAGACCCTTTTTTTTTTTTTTGCGAAAACCCCATGGATTTGAATCGCGTGCGCTTGCATGAGCCGACCTTGAACCTTTTTGGTTTTGCTTGAATTTTTTCCTGCCTCTCAATAGCGTCAGTTGCTGGCAATCAGCATTAGAGGGAGGTAGTGTGTTGTGCTCTCGTCGGTTTTTGATTTGAAGGCTTTCGGTGACGATGCTATGGTCGTACCCGTACACCCAGGACTCGTCACCAGTGATTATGGTGTTCGTGAAGTCAGAGTCACTGTTTGCGGAGGCCAGCATGTCCCGTGAGACGTCGACACGAAGTTGCTTTTGCTCCGCCGTCAGCAGCTTCGGCACGAATTTCGCCGCCACTCTCTTCGTGGCCAAATCTTTGGTCAGAATGGAATGTGCCGAAAACGTACCGATGCCCACCTCTTCCGCAACTTCTCGGATAGTCATACGACGGTCCCGCATCACCCACAGCGTTCACGTTGGCACTGACCTGGTCGTTTCGGCATGCTGATGGCCGACCAGTTGTACCAGTCCTTAATCTGTGTGATGCCCATAGCATCGTCACCGAAAGCCGTCTGAATCTTCCGGATGGTTTCCATCTGGCTGTCGCCCAGTTTCTGGCAAAATATGATGCAGCAACTCTGCTGCAGTCGTTCCGTCATTTTCCTTCAAATCAAAAACTGACGAGAGCACAACACACTACCTCCCTCTAATGCCGATTGCCAGCAACTGACGCTATTGAGAGGCGGGAAAAAATTCACGCATATGCACAAAGGTTCGAGGTCGGCTCACGCAAGCGCGCGCGATCCAAATCCATCAGGTTTTCGCAAAAAAAAATAAGGTCGGATACTTTTCTCACAGGCCTCATATCAGATCAATATGACGAGTAGTTTTCAAATTATCGATTTTTGAAATCGTAAGTTTAATTATAATCGCCCTGTATTTTATTTTTTTTCTCCAAAATGAAAGGCCACCGAGTCAAATCCTTTTACACAGACGGGTATATTAATATTGTAGATTGACCTAAAATTTCAACCAAACATGTGATTACATGTCTGTGCGGTCCCCTTGTAAGATTGCTTTATATGCTGAGCGAGCCTGCTGCAAATATGATATTATTTCTCAGCATGGACTAAAGTAAACAAACAGAGTGCAGGCATATCATCTTTTTCAAACGATACGTGCTTGTTGAGTAGTTTCTTTTGGTCTTTCTTATGGTGTCTTCCGATTCCGGAAGGTCAGAAAGAAAATAAAAAGAAACTACTCAACCAGCATGCAATGTTTGAGAAAGTTGCCATTATTGATGTTAAAGACGGCCTATAGCGAATGACATTACTTCATGCCGCTGCTTAGTCTAATGATGGTCGCAGCCAAGGTAATCTAGAATAACAGGTAAGTCCAGTTTGTCAGAAGTGCTTAACGCACATGCGTATTGTGACGTCACTGGATGACTTATGGTGTTACTCCCGTCAGTGTGCGGTAGCCATTATTCTGGTCACAAAAGAAAACGTTTTCACGTAAAAAACAAAACTCTTACGCTATGAAATAATATCGAAATTATTATCTCTGTCTCTTACATGTAACTGCTAACAATTCCGACGAATCAATTTCGAAATCTTAACGAGGAATGATTATTAGGCCTAATGATAACGAGAAATACTTCATCGTCCTTGTCTCTGTGTTCGCTTAATGTTACTATCCACACATCGCGCGATGACATGACTGATCATGCGAGCAAGGTAAATGAATTTATATTTTAAAGACACCCCCGCCCTACTAACGAATGAATATATATATATATTCATCCCTTTTTCTATTTAGTCACATTAAATTTTACTTACCTTGGTCGCATGATCAGTCATCGCACGATGTGCGGATAGTTAACATCAAGTGCCGCTATTGCACAACTGTTTTCATTGCTACCATGTTTTGGTTTCTGTGGAGGTTGTGATTTAGCGGGTATTGGTTTCGATGTCATCCAGTGACGTCAAAATACGCTTGCGCAGTAAGGCAATTTTTACCACTTCCGGCAAACTGACCCCCACCTTGTTCTAGATCACCTTGGTATGGACCTATAAAATTTCGAAGTACAAGTCAACAGGCACAGTCAGTATCTATATTCGCATCAATTGCATGGGGTTGTATTCAGAGACAATATAGACTTCGTCTTTAAGAAAACTGATTAGAAATCTAACCTGGTTTAGGGGCACTTCTTTCTTTATCAGTCGGTGAGACTTGCTTAAGTTGTGGAGCTGAAGCAGTACCTTTCACATTTGTAAAACTATCAGTAGCCATCGGCTCCAAGCTAATTTTCTGACTTTCTGACAAACTTGATGCTACGATAGAAACACACAAACTTACACACAAAAGATTATGCCACAATCATCTACTGTCCACATTGTCCGAAAACATTAAGAGAATTTACCAGGCCCTGTATTGCTGTGACTAAAGACGACGTTGGGAACTCCTTTGGAAGATAGCTTCTGTTCAATCATGGCTGCTTTGGCTTGTACATCACCAAAATTGTCATCGAGCTTCGGCGTAGATGACGTCTCCATGTCGGAAGTGGAAGTAGATTCACTATCCTTACAATGAAAATAACAGCATGCATGTTTACACCTACCAAGAACTGCCGTTTAATTTAAAAGAGCGTAACGCACATATACTACTCAAAGTCAAAAAAATAGAATAACAATATTTTAACGTCTAGGTCATTAAAACTTATCACTTTTTTGTTTAAAACAAAAGAGATAGACATTTGCATTTTTTTTCTATGAATGGTTAAGTAGCCATCTTTAATCTAACAAAAAAAATTTAAATAACATTAAAAACCTAAATTATGCAAATTTTCTTTGTGACGACATAAAAATAGAATAGTCAACCACCTGTGACAAAAAATAGAATATTCCAAACACTATTCAAAATAACATCAAATATTACATTTATTCAAATTTTAAAGCTAAGAAAAGGTATAAAAAGGATTATACTTCGTGCAATTGTAGAGTAATATTGTCTATTGCATCAATATGGGAAGAAAACGAGATCTTTCACCGTCTACAAAACGTATTATTGTGCAGTTATCTGCTGATGGGAAAAACCAAAGTGAAATTGCGGACATTGTTAAATGTTCACAGTCAACTGTTTCTAAAGTTATCTTGAAGCACAAGAAAGGCTTGGGCACGCACACCAAGAGATACAAATGCGGAAGGAATCTCAAAACATCAGCCAGGGACCATAACAAATTACGTCGCATAGTGGAAAAGCATCCGTTTTGGCCTTCCAGAAAGTACCATCAGGAATGGAAGTCAACTGTGAAAGTGTCCCAACGAACAACACTTAGAAGAATTCGTGATTTGGGATTTAAATGTCGTGTTCCCAAACGAAAACCTTTTCTCACACGAAAAGAACGAGCCAAACGATTAGCTTGGTGTAAAGAACATGTCAACTGGACGGAAGAAGAATGGTGTAATGTAGTGTTCAGTGACGAATCCAAATTTTCCGTGGCTTATGGAGATCAAGGGTGCCGTGTGTGGCGAAAAAAAGGTGACGAATTTCCAGAGACGAAATTAAAAAGGGTTGTTAAATTCCCAGAGAGTGTGATGGTTTGGGGATGCATGTCTGCCAGAGGCGTTGGAAGGCTCGCCTTCTTAAAGGGAACTGTCAGTGCTAAGGCATATCAAGATGTCCTGGAATACTTTCTCATTCCATCCATAGAAGATAGTTTGGAGATGAAAACATCATTTTTCAACATGATTTGGCTCCTGCCCACGCTGCTAAAACAACCACACAATGGCTTCAAACTCATTCTTTACATCTTCTTTTGTGGCCTGCCAACTCCCCTGACTTAAACCCCATCGAAAATGTGTGGAATATCGCTAAGAAAAGATTATGTGAATATCCTGCCCAAAATAAAAAAGATCTACAACAAAACATTGCTAACGTTTGGAATGAAATGAGTGTAGAGGAGTGTAAGCAATTGGCATTGTCAATGCCCAAAAGAATACAAGCAGTTATTGAGGCAATCGGAGGACCTACTAAGTATTGACACAAATTTATTGTCATTTAGTGTTTATCTTGTCAACAAGACATTTTATGAAACAAGTGTTTGAATATTCTATTTTTTTGTCGTCTGAAAACAAATTGCACATTGTAATCTTTTGATGTTATTCTAATGCTTTTTTCGCTAGAATAAAGGTGACTAGTTTGCCAGTTATTAAAAAAAAAAAACATCAAATGTCTCTCTTTTCTTTTAAACAAAACATTGCTAGTTTTCTGTGATCTAGAAATCAGAATGTCAATATTCTATTTTTTTGACTTTGAGTAGTAATGCCAAATGTAAAGTGTACATCAAAATACCTTCACGGTTCCCTGTTCAAGAAATTTTTTCATTCGCTTTAATACACTTTTTTGTGACTTGCTAAGTTTAAACAATACAGCATCACATCTAATTAAAAAAGCAACCATTTCAGCAACAAGTACACGTATAACCAAAAAATATCGAGAAAGCATGTAATTTATCTAACGACTACATATCCTACTTAATGACAAACATAATAGGAATGCAAATACAAGAACCATATTCTTAACGATATCGACTATCGTTGTTTGATCATACAAACTTCGAATGTACGCTGAGTGAGCATATTATTATGACCACCCTGTCAGTAACTCGTTGGGCCACCTTTAATACTGCAGTGATTCTTCGTGGCATTGATTCCACGAGATGTTGGAAGGTGGTGGGAGGAATCTGACACCATGCCTCATGGATAGCACTTCTCTAGTTGTGTTAGATTGGACGGTGGTGGAGCCAGCCGTCTGATGGTTCGTTCGACTTCGTCCCACAAATGCTCAATTGGAATCAGATCTGGGGATTGTGGGGGGCCACCGAAGTAAGGTAAAGTCCCCCTCATATTCCTGGAACCACTCCTGCACAATACGAGCTCTGTGGCATGGCGCATTGTCTTGCTGGAAGTAGCCATCTCCATTAGGGTACGCCATCGACATGACAGAGTGGACTTGATCGGCGACGATACGGAGGTATGCTGTGCCATCCAGGCGTTGTTCGACACGTATTAACGGACACAACGCATTCCAGGCAAACATTCCCCAGACCGTAATACTGCTCGCACCGGTCTGAAGGGGCCCGTGCTTTCGTGCTGTTTCTGCCATTTGTCTTGGACTCCATAGCATTGGGCAGGATGTTGTCAGTAGTGTACAGAGGAATAGTCAGAAGAGTGATGTTCCTACTTGATCAAAAAATTTCATTCTAATATAATCCTGAAATCGTTTGTCATTAGAAGCAGATGTATGAGCGTATTTCGGAAAAAGTATGAATATATTGCTAATTTTTTACCTTATTGTGTACTGAGGGCAGCAGGTTAAGTTCATTGTTGGTTTGTAACAATATTTTCCGCTCCTAACAGGGAGACAAAATTAACAATGACAAATTAAATAAATTATTGATGAAAATCGTGGCATGGCGTTTAATTAAAAAGTCCTCAAAGAACATCCATGGCTCGTTAGTTAAAGTTTGAATTTCCGTGGTCAGTCATGGCTGCGCTGAACATGCAGATTGTTAAAGTATGCTTAACCCAGATTTAAAAGCTTAAATGAAAACACTTGGCTTTCTAGATTAAAAACGTACCCTTTGTGTTGTTGTGATTGAGCAGTCCTTCCCTCCCTTTTCTTTTGCTCTGTGTATTTACACATGATCGCCTTTTTCTCGTGGAGCTAATGTTTGGTTCCATATTTTAGCTTTTCGGATAATATTCATGGATTTTTGCTCTCTGAATATTTAATCAAGCCTCTCTTCTTCTTTAGGGCTTGGCTATTCAGCGGGGAGACCTTTAACCTCGTTGGGGGTGGTTCTTCCCATTGCTGAATACCCTTTCGTTGCCATGTGTGGGTTTTATGACTCTTTTCCGCTCTCGGACAGAAGAGTCAGCTTAATTAGCACCGTTTTCTTAGGTTTCGTCTTTTGTGAGAGAGTGACTTTCTTCTTGGATCGGATGACCCGGGATTCGACGGATTTGGCTGTCAGTTGATTGGTTGATTGACTTGTGTCGGCTTCTTTATGAAGTTTTAGACAGACTTTCTCTCCAAGTTTTAGAGCGAGGGAGTATGACTGACCGGCCAGGTGAGCAGGTCGTAAGACCTCACTCGTTGGTCAGGCAGAGATTGTCGATGACCGTATGGCTTCGAGCCTTGTCGTAGACAGATGGGTTCCCAGTCTTGTTCGGCATTGTTTGCGGGTGGCTTTCCTTGACACATGCTCGATCCCCTCTCTGTCTCCTTGGTCTTCCTCATGCCGGGTCCAGCCTGACTTTCTCCGTCTCATCAGATATCCCAGAGAATCATCGTAGCTCCGTCGGTAAGCTGAAATTATCGTAGGCAAGTACGCACCAATTTACGTTTTACAGTCGCACTTTGCCGTTTTTACTCGCTTATCTGTCTTCTTATCTTCTCCGTTTCCTACTTTATATCCTGTTACCCAATCCAACTTTCACTATGTCTAATAGGGAAGCTTTCAAATGCCAACATGGCCAGAAGTGAGTGTTGGAGATGCATGTCTAAACGTGCGGGAATTTTATTTTTTAGTTCTTTCATATGCAGGTCATGGGGTGATAGGTTTTTTTTTTATTCGTGAACTTTGCTTTTTCTTTTTTTTCTTATTCGCAATTTTTCGAACATGGTTTCGCTTTCAATTTCGGGTCGAACATCTTTTAGATACGTTTTCCATTTCAGTTACGTCCCTTTCATACAAGAGGCGGGCACTGAGGGTAATGGCAATTTCCGTATTCGGGTATCTGGAGACTCGCTGCAATGCTATTGCTCAATACGAAACGAGTGGAATTCGCCCGTTGCCTTTAAAACTCATCTTAAAAAGTAAATTTTTTTTTGCCAACAGATGGCGTCACATGCAATACGAGGCAGTCTTGGAAAAACTCTGCGTGACTCGAGCACTAAACAGACAAACTTCTGCATTCAGAGGATTGAGTATGACAAACACATCGAATTCAGTTTGGCGATTGAGTAATTGGTCAGGGTTGGACTTCTTGGCCTTGTAAATCTCGATAGATCCCAGGGTGGCTGTTTTGGACGGTTTATTGCAAACGTGCATAACGGACGTTACTTCGCTTTGTGGTCTAAGGGGGTATCCGGTGCTTGTCAGATGATTGGCATAATGTGAACAGTTGTCTTGATTACTGTATGATCTTTCATGGTCCTTAAAACGTATAGTGAAGCTGTGAGTTGAGAGGCCTATATAATATTTGTCACAATAGGCACAACTTAGGCGGTATACCCCTGGTTGATCAAATTTATTGTTATTAACGGTGGAGGGTGGATTCAGATGACGGAGAGAATGGGGGGCAGAACGTGGGGATACTCGCAGGCCGAGGGAAGACAGATACATAGATAGCTGGGCAAAATGGAGGCCCAAGTATAACAAGGAGACCCATTTCTTGGAGGGGGGTAGGGGATTAGGCGGGTTGAGTCCGAGGAGCGCACGTTTGAGTACCCGTTCATACGACGAGCAAGGGAGCGGATGATGCAGAATTCAGCTAGGCGGGCAGGGGGGGGGGGGGGTTCAGGGAGCTATAAGGCCCGATCAATAAGGAAACGTAAGGAAGCATGCTTGTGTATAGCTGGGTGTAAGGAAGGGTGGTGGATAAGGTTGGAGGAGGTAGTTGGTTTGCGGAATATGAAGAAGGTTAAGCGGTTGGTGTGGATATTGTTAGTAATAAGGACGTCTATGTATGGGAGGGATCTGTTATTTTCGGTTTCGAAGGTGAATTGGATATGGGGGGAGAACGAATTAAAAACATCAACAATGGCAGGCGGGGTGGTTAACCGGGAATCATATGACTACCGGATATGACCTCTTTTCGGTCCGCGTTTGCGACTCCCACACATTTTTGTTTTCCTTTTCTTTTATCTGACGTGTCTTCACCCCTGGCTGAAGCTTTAGTACGCAAGCTTTTTTCCTGTGTTCTTTTTTTCTGAATATTCACATACAGACATTGCAAAATTTCATCGAAAAAGACCCCGAGCAACGCCGGGTATAACAGCTAGTTCCACTATACAACTTTACCATTCTTAACACGACGCAAATTCAGGGTCGTTGAATTGTTCCCCAAAATCGTAGTGGTTCCCTTCTCCCCGTTACCCACATAAATGATGCCGTGACATAATGTTATTTTAAATATTTCAGCTTCCAACTTATGTAAAATATTATGCTAAAATAATTTTAGCTTACTTACTTACTTACTTACTTTTCAAACTCGCTTATCCGTTAGGGTCGCGGGGGCAGCAGCCCTATGGAGTATCTCCAGCGATCGCGATCTTCCGCCATCAGGCGCATGTCCTCCCTGGTAATATCCAAGCGACTCGAACCCAGATTCTCCATGTAGTCTAGCCACCTGGTATCCACCGACCCCTTGGTCTCTTACCTACCGGCTTGGAAAATAACAACTGCCTAGGAAGACTAGTTTGCATTGGCATCCGTATCACGTGGCCATACCAGCGCAGCTTAAATTAATACAAATATCAAATGGATATTAAATTCAGAGGGGCCCTAAACATGTATAAACACTTCAGCGAAAGAAAACTTCTATAGTCAGACCTAAGTTCCAAAACCAATTGCGTCACTGCGGACAAGGAAGCATTACACTATCTATACATCTTCAGGGCTGGTTAGAGCAGTTATCTAGTTCACAGGTTGGGACTATCTTCCCCAGCGGCGCAACTGGTAAGCGTGTTCAGCATGAAGAGCTGAAAATCCCTGGTTCAAATGCAGGCCGTGGAATTTTCTTTCCTATTTTCATCAACAGTTTAAACATCTGAGGTTTGGTGTAGGATAAACTCTCGTTCACCATTCTTGAGATATTCTTTAATGGTAATAAATGCTTATTTCTATAGTTGAAACCCTAAACATGACCGAGGGGTCTGCCAATACTCTGAATCTTTGACAAAGGTAAGATGAATCTCAGCAAATCCCGCCGAATCTGTTCTGAATTCAAAGTTTTTGAATCTTGAATCTGACTTATCGGGCCGATGTCTCGAACGAGATTCTCGTAAAAACCGAGACAAGCAAAGATTTCCGGGGTCTACGAAACTCTGAATCTTAGAAAAGGATAAAATGAATCTCTGCGAATCTCACATTCTGAATCCATTGATTTTGAATCCTGAATCTGACTTCGGGAGACGATATCTCGACCCAGATTCTCGTAAAAAAAAAACGAGACAAGAAAAAAAGTTCCTGGATTTGGCTATGAATCTCTGAAAAATCGTTGAATCTTAAGTAAATCTTATATGAATCTCTGAATCCCAACGTAAACCTGTGAATATTTGGAGTATTGGGGGAATTCTGACAAATCCTTGAATCCGTTAACAATTCCCTGAATCTTGATCAAATCATCGAGAATCATGAATTTTGCCATAATTTAGTTGAGTGTCAGATCCCTCGATATGACCCCAGTCATGCTCCCCAACACTTTAATTTATGAAAGTTATAATTTTTGTCCGTTGAATTTAGGTTAATGTGTATCCGCAATTAAAGGATAAAAAGGATAAATATTCAGCCCGTCTCAATCCACTGCGGGATATAGGCATGGAAGAAGTAGAATGGGAAGTGAAGCTACCGAGAAATTGTGAAATAAGAAGTAAGGAGTAAGAACTTGCTTCACTGAATGGTCACCCATCCAGTTACTAGTCGTGTTAGGCGATGCTTAACTAATTTGTATCTGCAATTACAAATTAGTAAATTAACTATGTTCTAATATTTCTGTAAACATTAGCGTTCCAAAGTGGAATTTGCATTTTGTATAGGTACAATTCCAAACTACATTCTTTTTAAAAGACTTATATTGTATATCTTGTACTTTGCTGAAAAAACACAGTATAATCAGCATTAAGTAAAATTTTCTTACCAATTTTACATTTAAAAAGCATGAAAACCTATAAATTACTACGAAAAGTAAACAAACACTTGCAGATGCGCAAAAAAATCTCGAATGCAAATAAGTTCAGTTCCAATGAAGTTTTCGTGGATCTGTGAATTCGTGAATCACGAAGCATGAACGTACGAGATCTTACTGTACTAAAAGTATACACATATCATCATCTAAGAGACTTCTGATTATGAACACATGGCCAAAGTGTACACTGGGACTGCTGTGCATTCCATTTCAATGTCTAAACATCAATATAGCTGATCTCCTTTGATACATCACATCCCTTAAGGTTTATTTCATATGTAGAACCTATAGGATCTCAAAGTCCCTAGATAACGTCTATTAAAGTGTGTATACATGTTTTAGGCTCCTCTGTATCTTAAAATAAGGATTTACCTCCTCCATCCTCTGTCAATTAAATCCTGATAATCTTGCACTGTTAACGAATAGGCCCACATTCCTACAAAATAAAAAATCATTAATATCAGTATCCCATCAAAGTTATCGACAATAAAAAATATTTTTTTAAAAAATATTCTTCACCCTATACTCATAGGAATTACAGTTGACCTTTGAACAATGTGTGCTTGAACTAAGCTACTTTGTTTATATGAATTTGCCCGGTTCGTATCTACAGG
>JAHWFO010055111.1:353087-378961 GCA_023313115.1 Rhysida immarginata | reverse complement strand
CCCCCCCCCCCCCCCCCCCCTGGCTATGGGCCTGATATTATTATGTTTATGAAGAAATAAAAATAATAAACTAAAGACTATAAAAAATATATACTACTGTGCTGTATCGTTTCATAAAAAAAATTGAAACGGATTCAATTTAATTTGTATATGTTTGTATCAAAATTAGTGTTGGGTATTGTCAAAGCGTCATCAAGGAAATTTATTTTTAAAAAAGTACAGTAGTGACCCCTGATGAGAGCTACATAATAATACGTCTCACATGTTTTCATTGCCTCTATTCTACTGACCCTGAAAAGTACGTATTCGTTATACGGATATTTGAGTTACGTACCAAGTTTTTGGAACCAATCGGTACGTATAACGAGGTATAGGTGTAGTGCCTCTCTTCCAATAATAACCTGCGTGAGCCAAGGTAAACGGCTGTCAGGGAAAGTATAATTAAGAAGCTGCAAATGATAAAAAGTGTCTGATTACAATCTTGTGCCAAATTTTTGTGCCAAAATCTAACTCCATAAAACAACTTCACATTCACGCACACTACACACACAACCATTCCTTCACTTATTCCACCAAACGAAAAATTGCGGAGTGACGACCGTATGGATTATACTTTACAACGCCCGTGCACACCCCTATTTCGGTTCCCGTTCACCTTTACCTGTTCCCGTCGGACATACAGGGTGCATTATGAAAGTAATGCGCGTTTTCTGGGAAAAATAGGTTTATTGATCCGCTTGGTACAAATGGTTAAAATAGCCTCCTCCTGCATCAATACACTTGCGGAGACGATTCTGTCACGCCTGGAAGGCACTCTGGAATTCCTTGACTTTAGGACCCTAGAAACATGAGCTTGGATGTTCTCCACCGACTCCGAGTGCTTTCCCTTGAGCTCTCTCTTCAGCCGAGGGAACACAAAAAAAGTCACACTGAGCCAAGTCAGGGCTGTAAGGAGGCTGGGGCACAACGGGGGTCTTGCTCTGGGTCAGGAAGTTGGGAGCATTGTCCTGGTGGAGCTTGAAGACGTCTTTGATGTCAGTTTCTGTTGCATTCTTCCCAAGCCGCACCCAAAACTTGATCGCGTACCGCTTTGTCATACTGTGACACAATCGAAAACAGACCGTGCGAAGACACGTCCTACCACTCCTACTGCTCGGAGCGAACAGAGACCGGGCACGTTTGGAAGGGCAGACCCCCCACCACGTTATTCGACCAGTCTGAGCGCGCTGCGCTGGATAGTCGCATCACATTAAAATTATGCGCATTACTTTCATAATGCACCCTGTATATAGCGCACCAAACTGACATAGAATGTCACAGAACGACTCTCACTTGTAGGCGGGAGCTGGAGAGTAGACTCCCGTCAAGGACTCCTTTGGCCCATCACTAATCTGAAATCTATATCTGTACTGAATAAAACTGGAAGGTCATCTCCCAGTTTGTTGTGATAATGGTTTATACTTCCTTTTAATATAGCATTGTGTTTGCTTTCAGGGCCGTTTACTTACAAAGCCAGACAGGAATTTATATTGAACAACGGTTTTAACGAAAAGAACATTAAAAACACTGAAAACAACTGCATCCTTTCACAAACTCTGTTAGAGAAAAATCTGGAGAACATCATCCACAATTGCGAAGTTCACAGCAATGCAGATAGCGAGAAATTAGAAATCGAAGACGATGCAGGCTACCAAGGCGATCAGGAGGATGTTGACTGTGATGAACAGTACAACGACAAGAACAACATCTTATTAGAGAAAACACTTTATGCGCCATCCAGCTTGGAAGTGGAACAGCAAGATCCAGTAGAGAAGGAGGATGCAGTTAAATCAAACCACATACAAGAAAATGGTGATGGGGTAATCCTCCGAGATGCTACGGAAGCTCATGATTCTGATTCGTCAGGATTGACTGAAGGTCCTGAAGAAGAGGGCTTTGAAGATGAGGAAGTGAGTGGAAGTTTTTAAACTTTATTTTTTAATAATAATTTAATTTAATTTAATTTATTCAGATCAGAATGTACAAGCAAATACAAACTGCCCCTACAGGTATAAAACCCAAGCGGGGAAAGAATTCAAAAGAAAAAGATTACATTTCGTAACAAATAAATCAAAATCAGATATTTAAAGTCTTAAAAATAGAATTGGTTGGGTCATTAAAAATGTCTACATCTTTATGAGAGAGGATTCTATTATACAAAGTGACGAGTTTATACAAAGGAGTAATCTCACCAATATTTGTCCTCGTACTAGGAGTTATTAAAGTAAGACACTTATGACGACTTTTTCTAGGAACTGACAGCCCGATAGATGACAGAACCTTGGGCATCCAAACAGCCCCAGAAACAATCCTCTTAAGGACATTAAGAAAAATATTACCAATGATATTGGAAAGAATAAACCATTTATAAATTTTATATTGAGATCATGCTTGTTATATTTTTTTGAGAGAAAATTTAAAAATGAAAGAAATTTCTTTTGTAGGAGTAAAAAGTTTTGAGTGTGATGAGTAAACCAAATTAACACATCATATGGAACTTTAGGAACTACAATAGAAATAAATATCTTTACGATAGAAATGCGGCAAGCCTTTTCAAGAGGCCAATTCTACGGGAGACATCTCTTATGATGTTATCAATATGCGGGGTAAAAGATAAGTTGTAATTAAATAAAATGCCTAAATCTTTAACTTCATCTTTTTTCCCAATGATATCATGACCAATCTTGTACTCAAAAATAAAATTTGTTACTCTCCTGGAGAAAGAAACTACGTGCGATTTGCTCGAGTTAAGACTTAATCCGTTCGATTTAGACCAGGAGAGAATTGAGTCCAACGTTTCTTGCATTTTAATACAGTCTTGCCAACTGTCAAATGTACGAAAAAATTTTAAGATCGTCCGCATACATTAGAATTTGAACATCATTAGTTGGTAAAGAAGCTATTAGGTCTGCAGAGTAGATATTGAATAGCAGCGGTCCCAGGGGAGAACCCTGAGGAACACCACTATTGATTTTACCAAATTTCCAGAAATTATTTACAGGATAAAGCATAAAATATCTATCAGTTAAAAAGGAGCGCATCCAGGATAGCATATTTAATTGGAATCCCATAATCTCTAGTTTCTGGAGAAGAAGGTCAATATGAACCTTACCAAAAGCTTTAGAGTAATCCAAGTAAATTACATCCACTTGATGACGAGTATCAATAGCTTTCGACAGGTAAGAAGTTAACACAGCAAGATTAGTTTCGGTCGATCTGGCCTTGTGGAAGCCGTGCTGAATATCAGGAAGATAAGGATCAACAAATTTTGAAAGATGATTAGCAACGAAGGTTTCGAGAATCTTTGCAGGAAAAGAGATAAGTGCAATAGGTCTATAATCTTTCGGTGTGGTCGGTTTCACAATTTTAGGGATAGGAAGAATAAAAATAGTCTTCCAATCGGTAGGATAAGTACCTTGCGACAGAGAGAGGTTTAAGACGTCACATAAAGGGTTGCAAATTGCGTGAAGACAGCCCTTGAAAATATAGTCAGGGAAGCCGTAATAATTATAACATTTGGAGGCAGACAGGGAGTTCCCAATGGAGAGTAATTCAGAAGTTGTCAAAGCGGGTGCATTAAATTTCACCTCCACTCTATCCCAGTATTTCGGAAGATTCTGAATGTTAACCTCAGTTATCTCACTACCTGCAAAATTCGACTGAAAATAGTCCAAAATATCTGTTTTCGATACCAATATAATAATAATAATAATAATAATAATAATAATAATAATAATAATTAAAAATCTTGTTACAATACTCATTTCCAAAAAAGTTGGGACAGTGCAAAATATCTAGAAAAAACAAAAAGGGATGATGTAACAAAACTTTCTCGCGAATACAAAATAGCAGATACTTTTATGAAATGCCATATATATACTGTGTGCACCAAAACATTTTGTATCGTGGCCGGGACGTTCATTTTGAACGGGGGTGTTGCAACACGTTCCAAAATAGTAGGGACATACATTGTAGAAAGCGCCGTTAGTAGTGGAATAATCTAGAATGATGACGTCATACTACATTCCGTAGAAATAACAGTTGCCATACGTCGTTCAGGTAACTTATTCGGAACGATGGGTCGAGGCAAGCCAGTTAGCGAAGATCTTCGTGTTCGAATCGTTCGAGAATTCACAAACAACGTTTCTCAGCGTGCTATAGCCAAAAGATTTAACCTGTCGTCATCTACAGTACATAATATTATCGAGCGCTACCGAGATAGTGGTGAGATCACAGTTCGGAAAGGCCAAGGTAGAAAACCTATTCTGAATGCTCGAGCTCTTCGGATCCTCCGACTTCACTGCATCACGCATAGGAATGCTGCGATTACGGACATAGCCACGTGGGCCCGCGATTTCTTCGGGAAGCCATTATCGTCGAATACTGTACGCCGGTGCATCCACAAATGCAAACTTAAGTTATACTGTGCACGACGGAAGCCATACATCAACACACGACAGCAACGTCGCCGTCTGATGTGGGCTCGAGCCCATCGCAATCGGTCCCAAGCACGCTGGAAGAACATATTGTGGTCCGATGAATCGACCTTTACGATTGTTTACGGAAATAATGGACGCCGTACACTCCGGATCAAAGACGAAAAGGATATTCCCGCGTGCTAAAGGCGTTCGGTACAGAAACCACCGTCTGTCACAGTCTGGGGCTGTATTAGTGGCCATGGAATGGGAGACTTGCACATCTGCAATGGCACCGTTAATGCTTAAGCGTATATACAGATTTTGGAACAAGCTATGGTGCCATCTAAGAGGCGCCTGTTTGGACGACGTCAGTGTATATTTCGACAAGACAACGCCAGACCGCATGCAGTGCGCATAACTTCTGCATGGCTACGTCGGCAGCGCATTCGTATGTTGGATTGGCCCCCTTGCATCCCAGATCTGTCGCCTATAGAAAACGTTTGGCGTATTATTAAACGAAAACTACGGCAGCGACAACCCCGGACAGTTGAACAGCTGAAAACCTATATCCAACAGGAATGGGACAGAATTCCGGTTACGGTGTTAGAAAGATTGGTGTCATCGATGCCCAGAAGATTACAGTGTGTCATCGAGAGAAGTGGTAAACACCGTGCTGTCCCAACTTTTTTGGGAGTGTGTTGCACGTGCCAAACAGGAAAACCACCTGTATCTTTGTTTAAGCATATAAGATATGTGATCCCATGCCTAATTTATCGTTTATGTATTGTAATGCGTTGAAATAAACGGCAATACAATATTCCAAACAAATGTGTTGGACTTCTTCTTATATGTTGCACTGTCCCAACTTTTTTGGAAATGAGTATTGTAATAATAATAATAATTTTGAATGTTTTAACGCGCTTGTTCGACTTGATCTAGATCGACGAATCTCTAGAGGAAGCTGTGAAGAAACTGGCAGCCGAAGAGGCAGCCTGGAGAGAAAAGCTACCTAAGACTTTGCTTGGAGAAGAAAGCGGCAAGACCGAACGAGAACATATTGAGAAGTTATGCGAGGCAAGGAACGAGTTTGCCCAACTGGAACGCAACAATGCTCGTCATTTTGTGTCCGTCCTCCAAAAGCTGCTTCCTTCCTACCTCTCCATACGCAGCTCGATAGAAGTCGACGAAGCTTTTCAGGAATTCGCTTCGAAATATTGCGAAGGTGCGAAGGAAGGTTTTTCCCGTTATCCGTGCCGATTAATAAGCGACGCTAATTTTAATTTTATGATTTCAGGGGTTTATAGCCATCAAACTGTTTCGTCCGATCAGAACAGTAATAGTGAATCATTGGCACATATCACTATCATTAATGCTGATGGCGTATATCTTGCCACGTATTCGGCTTTGCTGTTGAATCTCAAACTCATCCGTAATGGATACTATGAATCTGAATGCTCCACCTGCATTCCTCTGTCAGAGGTACGTGTGCTCGTTAGAACAAAACTTGTTACACTTTTAAGGGTCATACTAATGAAAACGAAAATCTGTGGGGAGGGGGGGGGGAGACGACGTGTAGGATCGTAAGTTTTTGTTTTACGACATGCAAATTGAATAATAGGTTGCAAGTGTTGCATCACGTGAGAAAGAACGATAGCTCGCGCTTCGAAGCTCTGCAAGTGATCGCTTCGTCCAAACAACAAATGGGATTGAATTATGGGATATGCAAAAAGGGATCTTAGGTGGAGGTTAAAATGCTATAACCAATCAAATCGCAAGATTATTTCGCAAGGCTTTAGTTCGTCAATTAGCTGATTCGCTAATTCTTTTGTAATCCTAAGTAATCTGCGAAAATGGTCGTCATGCAGATCAAAGGCATTCGTTCGTGGCCTAAGAATTCTTTCCCTTCTTAGCGCACGTCTTTCATCCCTTTCTAATGTTTCGATAGCTAACAACATAACATATCCGTCCACATATCCATCCTCCATGATGGAAATCACCAACACGTATAAAACTCAGACATCTCACTGGCTGTCGACCACATGTGTAGCAAACGCATCAGGCGAGTAAAATGAGTAGTGCGTTCAGATGCGTTGAGTGTCAAGACTACCATTTTTTTCTCGCCAAACGTGTTTGCACCACGTGACATCGTCTCACGATGGAACTCACAAAAGTCCAGACTAAGGCCCCTGGACAAGCAAACGGCGCCATCACGGATGATTCCAAAGCCAAAATCGACGCTGTCTTAAAGGAAAACAGAAGACTGACAATCGATGTCGTGGTTGCTAAACTGGCCTTAGTCGTGGAACTGTTCACTCCATTATCAGGATCCAACTGCACTACAGAAAAATCTGTAATGCACAACCGCGTCATTTGACATCAGAACAGTTTGGAGTTCGAATGGCCGTGTCCCTGCAATATTTGACTCGCTACGAACGGGAAGGAGAGAGTTTTCTCGACAGAATCGTTACGAGATGCAACTCTGTGCTTTCGTTTCCAGCCCGAAAGCAAATGTCAAAGTCGTCGATGGAAGCATTACGGGTCACCACCCCCGAAAAAATCAAAAGCAATCGCAAACAGCACGGGGAAGGTGATGTCGACCGTGTTTTTTGATCGCAAAGCCCCGATTTTACTGGACTTTCTTGAAAAAGGCACCGCAGTTAACGCAGCACGATATGGGGAAACATTGAAGGCACTGTGTGCGGCCATCAGATGCAAGCGTCCTGGACTTCTTACAGAGGGAGTGCTTCTTCTCCACGATAACGTGCGTCCTCACACCTCGAAAACAACGGTAGACCTCATCAAAAAGTTCGACTGGGAAGCAATGCAGCGTCCACCTTACAGCGCTGACTTATCCTGATATGACTTTCTCTTGTTTGGGGATCTCAAGAAACATTTGAAAGGCCGCAGGTTTCAGTCGGACGATGAAGTTAGGGAAGAGGTTTTGGAATGGTTTCACACGCAACCGAAAGACTTCTTCCGTAAAGGAATTACCCGCCTTGTATACACTTTGGATAAAGTAAATAATTTTCGTTTTCATTTGTATGACCCTTATACTGTACGTGTTATAATATCATGAGCTCGTACTGAAAAGTATTTCACTTTTAGGAACAGTTTGTGGAAGAAGTTCATGGTAGTGGGGTCCTCGTGTACCTCTCTACTCTTTGGCTTTCTGAGTTATATCAACAAATCTTGAAGATTAACTTGCTTCAAACTTCAGGTTATAATCCGAGTAGTAATGATAACTCTGCCCTCATCAACCTTCTCACAGGTAAGCTTCATATGCTGCAAATATTCGTTTAGACGTAGGTAATTATGTTATTTACTTTGTTTAGGGTGATCATTTTATCATGCTGTGTGGTATTCTTATTCGATTGAAGCGAATCGGGCTATAGCACGCGAGCACGTGAGTGTGCAGACACGAGGCAAACGGATGATCGTATGCTTGTTCTCATAAGCACTGGTGTGGGAAGTTACGTTAGGCTTATGCTGGTATTTCGTTTGTGTTACAATGGACCCTCCTATTAAATTTCCGTCTAAAACTCACCAACGAGTGGAGATAATGTTTCTGACAGCTGAGGACATTCTACCAGTTGACATTCATGTTCGTATGTTGAATGTTTATGGAGAAGAATGTGTCTCGAAAGCAACCGTGGTACGTTCAGCCAAAACGTTCCATGATGGTCGTGTGGAAACTGCTGATAAACCACGTCCGTGGTCATCACGGATCAATTGAAGACAGACATGGATCAGTCAGTTCGTGAGGATAGGCAGATCAGCATACGGTCGCTTGCGAAGGATCGCAGCGTCGGTATTGTTCTGCGTATGCTGTGATGAAAAGCCTGGGACATGGCAGTTATCTCAAAGCCGCCACCTAGGTTTATAGGTACCGCCGGGGGGGGGGGGATTCATTTTTCTCTATCTTTAATAGTTTTCGAGTTAACAAATGAATGAACTTAAATTTGGTGGTCAAAGTCAAATTTGAGTGCGGCAATGAATTCCCCAACCCCCTATTACCTATAAACCACACTCATCAGATTTCGCCTACCTGGCAGCTTTGAGATATCTGCCATGTTACCAGACTTCTTGGACATCCTGTATAGTGCATGTATCTTGTCAATGCTTGCAGTCTCGATTCATTCTAATGCTGTTAAGGGCAAGATTAAGGCGAAATACCTGTACATACTTGTAGGAAGGGAAAAAACCTGGATTGAAGTAGCCCTACTGTATCCACAAAAGCAGACAACAACTGATAGATCGTCGTAAATTGATTGCTTCAAAAGCAGAAGACAACTGATAGATCGTCATAAATTGATTGCTTCAAAAGCAGAAGACAACTGATAGATCGTCGTAAATTGATTGCTTCAAAAGCAGAAGACAACTGATAGATCGTCATAAATTGATTGCTTCAAAAGCAGAAGACAACTGATAGATCGTCGTAAATTGATTGCTTCAAAAGCGCTCGTCCAAAGAGCAATGAGAACATTTTTACATAGCCCTTTCCAGAGCCAATGCCTTCCTCTTGTACTTAGAGTAGACTCCACGTATAAGAGCTGTGTTTATAAGAGCAGTCCGGACTTAAGAGCCGTTTTCTCCCTCCTGCTGATAAATGACAAAAAAGAATCGGGATCCCAACCAATGATCGCGACTTATCCGATTTCATGACATATGGAATCGCAAAATGGATATTATTATTCTGCTTTGACAAAGGATCTGTTACCTTTTATCTGAAACATCAGTTCTTTTCTGGGTCTTAAGGTCCCCCTTGACGATCAATAATATTGATCAATGTTCGTTTCAATATTGATGCTCTATATTGAAGCACGCATCAATATTCTCACCAATACTCATTCTGGAAAAAATATTCGTGCTGCATGGTTTTTGTGCCGGTTGTGAATTTCGAAATGTTTTCCAGTTTGGATTTGGCTTTTCTAGCATTAACTTTTGCACTGCGAGAACAAAAAAAAAAATCAAAGAGAAAGAGAAATAGACGCTGGTCCAAAGAGTGGTGCAAGCTGAGAAGCCGCTTTACACATGAATATTTGCTAGTTCTTTTGCGTTCTACAGAATCAGACGACTACAAAAATTTTCTTCAATTGGACGAAGAAGGCTTTCAAAAATTTTCTTTTTTAGAGCCAGTTAGGCCCAATATCTGGAAAAAGGTGACGATATTGAAGGAAATATTGACAATAAACCTCCTAGACGTTCAATATTGATAGGAAGCTTTCTTCAATATTGACATAAAATATAAGGCGCATTCGTTTATTCGTTCAATGTGATTTTTTTGCCCTGAGTGTGCGCACTAGCTGTTCGAAGTAGCTCTCGTGTGGCCCGTGAGAGGTGTTCGAAGATTTCCGTGCACTTCGCTCTCGTGCGCTTCGTGTAGTCCGTGCACGAACTAAGCGCACAAAGATAGAAGCAGGGTCATTTCGTGCGTTTTACAATTGCAAATGGCGGCTTCCAATCCAGCAAAGCTCCAGATTTCGATCACTGTCGATGATGGTCGAAATTTTGCATTCAAGTGGATGAAGAGAGTTTATACAGATTAAAAAAAAGTTCGAAAGTGAAAAAGACTTTAAAAATTTGAAATTTAGACTTTTAGGGTGATTAAAAAGGAGTCGTTGAGGCATCGCCATGTTGTTGGTTTGGCTCAAAACGCACTGACCGTTCGGTGAACGATCGTGCACAGACACAGAAACCGCACTGAACGCACTAAACGGTAATTGCACGGGGCGCACTATCGACGTCATCATCGTGCAAATCGTACGAATAAACGAATACGCCTATAATTTTCTATCAATATTCGTCAGTATTGATAGGATGCTTCAATATTTCCATCAATATGGTCCTCCATCAATATTGAAGCGAATATTGACAATATTATTGATTGTCTAGGGGCTACTTTATCACTCTGTCCAATTTTGGTTTATTCTGGGATTTTGGTGTCTTGGCGCGGGCCGGGGGGCCCCCCAACCAAAACACTGTTCAGGAAGACCGCGTGTGACAAGCTCTCGTGATGAAAGACGGACACTGAGAATGGCTTCCTCTCAGAAAATGTCCATACTCGACATCACTGTTAGTTCACATTTGCATATACCAAAGAATGCAGTTCACAGACGTATTAAAGAAGCTGGTTACCTTATTCACAAGAAAATGAGACGTAAACCGCCACTCACAAAGCTTCACCAAAAGAAGAGGTCGCACTAGGCTCGTCAGCACGTCTTGTGGTGATAAATGGCTGAGTGTGCTGTTCAATGATGAAAAGAAATGGAATCTGGATCGTCCTGATGGATATGCAAACTACTGGCATGATTTAAGGAAAGAGCCGCGAACATTTTTTAGCAAACAACAAGGTGGTGGAACGGTGATGATATGGGCGGCCTTGTCATATAATGGTCAAGCGTCCTTAGCATTTTTAGATGGACGACACAAAACTCAGAAAAGTATATAGAGACACTACGAAGTCATTTGATTTTGTCCGGTGAAATTTTGGGAGGAAAGAATTTTATTTTTCAGCACGATAACACATCCATCCATACATCCAATGCTACAAAAGACTATCAAAACAGAAAAAAGGTATGTGTTCTTGACTGGCCACCGATGAGTCCTGACCTGAACCCCATTGAGAACGTGTGGGGCATTTTATCTCGGGAAGTTTATGCCAATGGACGTCAGTATTCGTCAATCAATGAACTCAAGACATCAATCGAGTATGCTTGGTACTTTGCTTTCATCATTCAGCAGCCAAGGAGCACCTCGAGAGAACTGACTCAGAATAGAACATGCTGAGTATTTATAACGGGCAGAAGCCAATCAAGACAAAAAAGATTCAACTGAAATTTATTGATTGGGTAAGTGCGTCGTCCATTTGATCAATGGTGATTCGCTAATAGGGCCCCTATCTAAGTTGAGTAATAATTTTTTATCTCTTTTTTGAATGGCTAAGCTTTCGAAGGCATCCAGAAGATGTTTCTTGTTTATTGACTCAATAAGTTTTACATTGTTTAATAAGAATTCATGCCCGGTATCTAGAGAGTGTTTGGCTATGGATGACTGATTCCCTCCTCTACCATATCTTGTGTGTCTCACGTGTTCTTCGAATCTTCTTTCAATATTACGGAAAGTTTGTCCTTTGTACATCGTGGGGCATTGGGAACATCTGGCTTCGTATATTCCCGATTTCTGTAGTGGTGGAATCTGGTCCTTTGGGTTAAGTAATAAATGCCTGGTCTGGTTGGGATTGCTAAAAGATAACGAAATATTAAAAGATTTGAAAACAGAATTGAGACCTTTGATTAATGATTTATTGTAAGGTAAGGATATGACTCTATTTTTAGTCCAGTTGAGGGTAGTGATTTCGTCCATGAACTTCTTTAACTTCCTCTTCCTGACCAAATCGGTGATGGTGCGTGTGCTATAGCCATTTTTAACTGCAATATTCTGGATCAAGGAAATTTCTTTTTTGAATGAGGATTGACCTAGTGGGAGATTAATAGCTCTGTCAATCATCGAAATGAAAGTAGACATTTTTTGATTCCAAGGGCGGCTGGAATCGCTTGGTATGTAATTCAAACCGTTCGTAGGCTTTCGGTATACCTCAAATGATAGTGAATCATGGTTTCTGATAACTAGGATGTCGAGAAACGGCAACCTTTGATTGTTTTCCAACTCAAAACTGAATTGAACGGACGGAAAATAACTATTAATATGTTGGACAAAAGTGTTGACATCGCAAGCATTGGTGTTAAAAATTGTGAAGACATCGTCCACATATCTGAACCAACAATCGGGAAAGTAAAACCTGGAATTCTTCAGGATATCCTCGAAACTTTTAAGAAATATTTCAGCCAAAATAGGGCTAAGGCAAGAGCCCATCGGTGTACTGCCCACCATTTTGTAAACTTTCCCATTGTATTTACAAATATTTTTATTGGTACATAACCTCGTTAGACTTAAACATATTAATAGTTATTTTACATCCGTTCAATTCAGTTTTGAGTTGGAAAACAATCAAAGGTTGCCGTTTCTTGACATCCTAGTCATCAGAAACCATGATTCACTATCATTTGAGGTATACCGAAAGCCTACGAACGGTTTGAATTACAATACTCATTTCCAAAAAAGTTGGGACAGTGCAAAATATCTAGAAAAAACAAAAAGGGATGATGTAACAAAACTTTCTCGCGAATACAAAATAGCAGATACATTTATGAAATGACATAAATATAGTGTGTGCACCAAAACATTTTGTATCGTGGCCGGGACGTTCATTTTGAATGGGGGTGTTGCAACACGTTCCAAAATAGTAGGGACATACGTTGTAGAAACCGCCGTTAGTAGTGGAACCTTCCGAATTGTTCGGGAATAATCTAGAATGATGATGTCGTACTACATTCCGTATAAATAACAGTTGCCATCCGTCGTTCAGGTGACTTATTCGGAACGATGGGTCGAGGCAAGCCAGTTAGCGAAGATCTTCGTGTTCGAATCATTCAAGAATTCACAAACAACGTTTCTCAGCGTGCAATAGCCAGAAGATTTAACCTGTCATCATCTACAGTACATAATATTATCGAGCGCTGCCGAGATAGTGGTGAGATCACAGTTCGGAAAGGCCAAGGTAGAAAACCTATTCTGAATGCTCGAGCTCTTCGGATCCTCCGACGTCACTGCGTCACGCATAGGAATGCTGCGATTACGGACATAGCCACGTGGGCCCGCGATTTCTTCGGGAAGCCATTATCGTTGAATACTGTACGCCGGTGCATCCACAAATGCAAACTTAAGTTATACTGTGCACGACGGAAGCCATACATCAACAAACGACAGCAACGTCGCTGTCTGATATGGGCTCGAACCCATCGCAATTGGTCCCAAGCACGCTGGAAGAACATATTGTGGTCCGACGAATCAACCTTTACGATTGTTTACGGAAATAATGGACGCCGTACACTCCGGACCAAAGACGAAAAGGATATTCCCGCGTGCTACAGGCGTTGGGTACAGAAACCACCGTCTATCACGGTCTGGGGCTGTATTAGTGGCCATGGAATGGGAGACTTGCACATCTGCAATGGCATCGTCAATGCTGAAGCGTATATACAGATCCTGGAACAAGCTATGGTGCCATCTAAGAGGCGCCTGTTTGGACGACGTCAGTGTATATTTCACAAAGACAACGCCAGACCGCATGCAGCGCGCATAACTTCTGCATGGCTACGTCGGCAGCGCATTCGTATGTTGGATTGGCCTCTTTGTAGCGCGGATCTGTCGCCTATAGAAAATGTTTGGCGTATTATTAAACGAAAACTACGACAGCGACGACCCCGGACAGTTGAACAGCTGAAAACCTATATCCAACAGGAATGGGACAGAATTCCGGTTACGGTGTTAGAAAGATTGGTGTCATCGATGCCCAGAAGATTACAGTGTGTCATCAAGAGGAGAGGTGACGCCACACCGTGGTAAACGCCGTGCTGTCCCAACTTTTTTGGGAGTGTGTTGCACGTGCCAAACAGGAAAACCACCTGTATCTTTCTTTAAGCATATAAGATATGTGATCCCATGCCTAAGTTATTGTTTATGTATTTATGTAATGCGTTGAAATAAACGGCAATACAATAATCCAAACAAATGTGTTGGAGTTCTTCTTATATGTTGCACTGTCCCAACTTTTTTGGAAATAAGTATTGTACATACCAAGCGATTCCAGCCACCCTTGCAATCAAAAAATGTCTACTTTCATTTCGATGATTGACAGAGCTATTAATCTCCCACTAGGTCAATCCTCATTCAAAAAAGAAATTTCCTTGATTCAGAATATTGCAGTTAAAAATGGCTATAGCACACGCACCATCACCGATTTGGTCAGGAAGAGGAAGTTAAAGAAGTTCATGGACGAAATCACTACCCTCAACCGGACTAAAAATAGAGGGAGAGTCATAACCTTACCTTACAATAAATCATTAATTCTGTTTTTAAATCTTTTAATATTTCGTTATCTTTTAGCAATCCCAACCAGACAAGGCATTTATTACCTAATCCAAAGGACCAGATTCCACCACTACAGAAATCAGGAATATACGAAGCCAGATGTTCCCAATGCCCCATGATGTACAAAGGACAAACTTTCCGTAATATTAAAACAAGATTCGAAGAACACATGAGACACACAAGATATGGTAGAGGAGGGAATCAGTCATCCATAGCCAAACACTCTCTAGATAGCGGGCATGAATTCTTATTAAACAATGGAAAACTTATTGAGTCAATAAACAAGAAACACCTTCTGGACGCCTTCGAAAGCTTAGCCATTCAAAAAACAGATAAAAAATTATTACTCAACTTAGATAGGGGCCCTATTAGCGAATCACCATTGATCAAATGGGCGACGCACTTACCCAATCAATAAATTTCAGTTGGATCTTTTTTGTCTTGATTGGCTTCCATTCGTTATAAATACTCAGCATGCTCTATTCCAAGTCAGTTCTCTCAAGTTCTCTCGAGGTGCTCCTTGGCTGCTGAATGATGAAAGCAAAGCTTTTGAAAAGCGCTTACAGACTCAGGTTGTATTTTTTCATTTTACAGTCGACTCGCGTTATAACGAAATTACTGAAATAACGAAGTTTTTCATAGTCCCCGTCAGTTTTGTTAAGAAAAAACAACTGCTTATAACGAAATCTCTTTTAACGAAAAATCGGGTAAAACAAAGTAATTTTCCAATGACACGTAATTGAATGTATAGTAATTTCACACCTGATATAACGAACTAAAAACGACGTCGTAAATTGGGCAAAATAACGATTTATCGTAAAGGCAATTCACAATACATGCCGTTAGGCTTATTTCACGTAAAGACGAAAAAACAGCAAAAATTGTACGCTGATTTTGAGAGTGCGAAAATGACGTCTTTGTTTGCTTGAAAACAGCCAATAAGAATCCATACAAAAGCGGAAATGGTAGAAAGATCGAAAGCGGAAGCAAGTAGAATTTACTTCTTCAGTAGGCCTATTCTTCAGATTACGATCATTGATCGATGACTACGAAAAATAGAAGCAAAAATCCTTCTAGAAAATATCATGTACTGAAAAAAGGAAAAAACTACTGCTGCGCGATTTGCGGAAAACATCGATGTTACCAAAACCATTCGATGTTAAATCGATTTTGGAATATGTTAAAAAAAAATTCGCCGCTTAAAAGAACTTACAAATTCGCCGCTATGAGCGCTGAAACTAGAAAAAAGGTGCTGCCATCTGAGAGGCGTACGAGGCGTATAACAACTAACAACATCGATGCCAACATCGATAGTATAAAATCATCGATGTGTCGATGTTTAACATCGACATCGCGCAGCACTAGAAAAAACATTCTTATGAAAATATCAAATGCTGATAAAGAAGCACATGTTGGAAAAAAATTTATTCGGAACTCAATGGCTTTAACTTGGGAGGGGAGAAGGAGAAGAGAGAACGCAAGCAATTGAACAAGTTCGCGAATTTGTTGATTTATATCAAACAGTTTAAAAATCTTTCAAATATCGACTGAGCATCTCAATCCATTAGAAAAGAAAGATTTTCGACTATAAAAACGCATTCGAATGAAAATCTGGTTTTTGGTAGTGTTTGATCAAAAAAATTTCACCAAACGATCGAAGTCGAATGGAAATCACATTTTTTGTTTGATTATGTTCGATTAAGGATATTTCATCGCCGTTTAGTCGCAATATTTCAAATTTCAAATAAAACCTATGAATTCTAAAGTGGAAAATGCATTTTTACATTAAAAAATTGGGTTTCACATATAACGAAATATCGGTTATAACAAACTTTTTATGGTTTCCGGTGAACTTCGTTATAACGAGAGTCGACTGTATTTTCGGTCTTTTTCTTTTTATGTTTGTTCAATTCCTGTTTTGTTGTGGAAAAAGAGTTTTATTTTATTCTTAAGTTAATCATCTGCATTATCCACATAAGACTTTTAGACAATTTACAAGTTGTATGTGCTTAATAATAAACCTACTTGAAGTCAGTCGGATTTCTTTTTGTTCCTTTGATACATGCATTGTATTGATGTCTATAAACTTATGAGACGGACTGTATTATATACAAATAATTATACACATATTTATATGGCTTTATATGGCTTTTATTTTTATGGCTCTGCAAGCATAAGCTGTCATAAATACAGGTATTGGACATTGAAACTGAAACACCTTCGCAAATAGCACTGGTTACCCCCAGGGCTGAATAGAACCTTCTGCTAGGTAATTAATTAATCGTATGCATATCAATGAATCACGTGTCAGAGGTCTTGGTAGTCACTCCAGTAGAAAAGTTCGATAGTAAGCTTCAAATTGTCTGTGCAGAGCGCTATAATGGGAGACATATCCGACTTCAAAAGAGGGCAGATTGTTGGGTCACATCTAGCAGGTGCATCTGTGTCCAAAACTGCCACACTTTGTGATGTCTCACATGCTACAGTATCCAGGGTGATGTGTGCATATGAACAGGAAGGACGAACCACGTGCAGGAGGAGCAACTGCAAGGGAAAACAGAAGTTGTCGGAAAGAGACGTCAGGACATTGACCAGGATTGTTGCACGAAAGCGGAAAACCACCGCAGCAGAAATCACCGCAGAAACGAATACAGACCTCCAGGAACCTGTGTGCACGAAGACAATCCGTCGTTACCTGCATAAATCCAACATCCATGGCAGGGTTGCTATACCAAAGCCTTTCATCAGTAGTACAAATGCCTCCGAGCGGGTTCAGTGGTGCCGGACGCATAAAACCTGGACGTTGGATGACCTCAAACGCGTCATATTCTCGGATGTGTCCCTACACTGTCTTCCAAACAACAGGGAGGGTATTCGTCTGGAGGAGCCCCTCTGATGCCTACAACCCAGACTGCTTGGCAGCCACAGTCAAACACGGAGGTGGATCAGTAATGGGTAGATCAGTAATGGTTTGGGGTACAAACTGTGCAGGACCTCTACCGATCCTTCCCAAGACGTGTTGCTGCTGTGCTGGCTGCCCACGGTGCCCCAACACCTTATTAAATAAAGATTTTGGATTTCTACCAGGTGTTTCAGTTTCAATGTCCAATACCTGTATGTATCTGCATTTATTTGTCAGTTCATTAAGTCAACACTTATAATTTCCGTTCATAATATGTCCCCTCCCCCCCCCCCCCTTTTTTTTTTTAATAAATATATACAAGCATGTCATCTGCTAAATACACTGGCGGAAAAAAAATCCCAATACCACGAAGGACTTGTGTTAGATGAATGAAATTTGGACAGTATATTCAGCTATGGTATTTATTCAATTGATTCAACTTTCAAGGTTACAACTTATAGGGGGCGCCACCAGCGCCATTCTGTACATGCAAATGAGACATTCCAATGACAGATATAAAGGAGATCAGACGCGCGTCTGTGTCATTTCAGACACTTGTGGACGTGTGTGATAGAGTACATAAAACATGCCTCGAAGGCGATTGCGACGTGAATATGGGCAGCTGACCCAATTCGAACGAGTACGTGTATAGGCCTTCGAGAGGGTGGACTTTCGTTCTGTGTTATTGCAGAATGCATGGGTTGAGACGTTGCCACTGTGTACAACTGTTGGCAGCAATGGTCCAGGGAAGGCAGGGTTACCAGGAGACTAGGATCTGGACAACCCCCGGCCACTGGAGATAGGGTTGACCGGCTGTGGCAAATCGGACAGCATCTGCAGCGGACATTCGGGCTGCTGTGGCACCCAACGTCACTCCACGCACAATTCGGAACCATTTCCTGGCCAGGAACCGTAACTCTAGGCGCCCTATGGCATGTTTGCTTCTTACCCCTCGACACCGTGCGGCACGTCTTCAGTGGTGTCAAGCCAGAGCGACTTGGAGGGCAGAATGGAGGTCTGTGGTCTTCACGGATGAAAGTCGTTTTCTGGGTCAGAGTGATGGTGGCACAAGGGTCAGGAGAAGAAGTGGGGAAGTCCTGTTACCGAGCTGTATCCGTCGTTGGCATACTGGCCCCACCCCTGGCGTTATGGTATGGGGAGGGATTACCTACGACAGCAGGAACCACCTGGTGGTTATCCCAGTCACTTTGACGGCAAATGTTTACATTCGGATGGTTGTTGAACCCGGGGGGGCTGTTCCAACAGGATAACGCTCGACCCCACCCTGCCGCTACAAGCCAACGTGCCCTTCAGGGTGTCCACATCCTACCATGGCCAGCACGATCGCCAGATCTGTTGCCCATCGAGAACGTCTGGGACATGGTCGGACGCCGTGTCAGGGCTCTTACACAACCAGCAACAACTGTCGCTGATCTGACCATCCAGGTACAACAGGCATGGAATGCCATACCACAAAATGACATTCGGTATGTCTACGACCTTCATAGACCAGCGCGGCGACTACAGCGGGTACTAAAGTCCGTGCTTTTCACCATGTACAGGGTGGCGCTAGTGGCGCCCCCTATAAGTTGTAAGTAACCTTGAAATTTGAATCAATTGAATAAATACCATAGCTGAATATACTGTCCAAATTTTATTCATCTAGCACAAGTCCTTCTTGGTGTTGGGATTTTTTTTTCCGCCAGTGTACGAGGCCTGTGAGAAAAGTATCCGACCTTATTTGCGAAAACCTGATGGATTTGGATCGCGCGTGTTTGCACGAGCCGAACTTGAACCTTTGTGCGTATGCGTGAATTTTTTCCCGCCTCTTAATAGCGTCAGTTGCTGGCAATCAGCATTAGAGGGAGATAGTGTGGTGTGCTCTCGTCGGTTTTGATTTGGAGGCTTTCGGTGACGATGCTATGGTCGTACCCGTACACCCAGATTCGTCACCAGTGATTATGGTGTTCTTGAAGTCGGGGTCACTGTTTGTGGAGGCCAGCATGTCCTGTGAGACGTCGACACGAAGTTGCTTTTGCTCCGCCGTCAGCAACTTCGGCACGAATTTTGCTACCACTCTCTTCGTGGCCAAATCTTCGGTCAGAATGGAATGTGCTGAAAACGTACCGATGCCCACCTATTCCGCAACTTCTGGGATAGTCGCACGACGGTCCCGCATCACCACAGCGTTCGCTTTGGCAATGACCTGGTCGTTTCGGCATGCTGATGGCCGACCGGTTGTACCAGTCCTTAATCTGTGTGATGCCCATAGCATCGTCACCGAAAGTCGTCTGAATCTTCTGGATGGTTTCCACCTGGCTGTCGCCCAGTTTCTTGCAAAATTTGATGCAGTAATGCTGCTCCAGTCGTTCCGTCATTTTCCTTCAAATCAAAAACCGACGAGAGCACAACACACTACCTCCATCTAATGCTGATTGCCAGCAACTGACGCTATTGAGAGGCGGGAAAAAATTCACGCATACGCACAAAGGTTCAAGGTCGGCTCGTGCAAGCGCGTGCGATCCAAATCCATCAGGTTTTCCCAAAAAAAATAAGATCGGATACTTTTCTCACAGGCCTCGTATTAATATATAGCCTACCATTATGTAGCTTTTAACAACATTTAAGAAAATGCAAGCATATCATCTGCTTATACTTTCGCTTTTGAATCTGCTAGTTTATTTTCCATTTGTAATGCATATTCTAATAACTAATTAGTTTTTTAAATTATTTTCAGTTTCAGAATGCATGCATATTTCATTTATGTCTTAGCATGCTATGTGTTTCTCCTGCATTTCTTCCCCGCTGTTCTTTTTGGTTTTGTGGCTTTTTTTTTTCTCCTTTTTATAGGCACTGATAATGGTATTTGTCCCTGGATTCTGTCCCTTTCAGATTTGGATGGATTGAACAGCGACAGTCCTGGTGATCAACTACTTTCAGATTACCGGAGGCTTGAGAAGGCTGCAGCTAACATTGAGAAATCTCCATTTGTTAAAGCAGGTATGATTGTTTATTAATGTGTTGGGAGAGGATGTTCTGCGCTATAATGTTACTCTACACTGAGTGAGCATATTATTATGACCACCCTGTCAGTATCTCGTTGAGCCGCCTTTTGCCTTTAATACTGCGGTGATTCTTCGTGGCATTGATTCCACGAGGTGTTGGAAGGTGGTGGGAGGAATCTGACACCATGCCTGATGATGGATAGCACTGTCTAGTTGTGCTAGATTGGACGGTGGTGGATCCAGCCGTCTGATGGTTCGTTCGACTTCGTCCCACAAATGCTCAATTGGAGTGAGATCTGGGGATTGTGGGGGCCACCGAAGTAAGGTAAAGTCCTCCTCAGGTTCCTGGAACCACTCCTGCACAACACGAGCTCTGTGGCATGGCACATTGTCTTGCTGGAAATAGCCATCTCCATTGGGGTACGCCATCAACATGACTGGGTGGACTTGATCGGCACGTATTAACAGACCCAACGCATGCTGGGAAAACATTCCCCAGACCGTAACACTGCCTGCAGCGGCCTGAAGGGTTGTACTCGTGCGTGTGGGATCCATGCTTTCGTGCAGTTTCTGCCAGATTCTCACGCGGCCGTCTGCATGATGTAACTGGAATCGTGACTCGTCAGACCACATGATTTGTTTCCACTGCTCGATAGTCCAATCCTTGTGCTCCTGAGCGAATTGGAGTAGTTTCCGCTTGTTGGCTGCAGACAGCAAAGTTGTGTGGACAGGTCTTCGGACCATTCAGAGACAGTTTTGGACTGATTTGATACAGTTTCCCTTCTGTTATCCTTTACCAGTCGTGACAGTCTCCGTTCTGTCCGATCATCAACCATCCACGGGCGGCCATAACGCGAACGTTCAGACCCCGTCTTCCGGCTAACCGTCCAGTCTTTGAATACTTTAACGACGGCTGCTCTCGAGCACCCCACGAATGCTGCTGTTTTGCTGATACTCGTTCCATAGCTCCGAGCACCTAAAATCATCCCACGTTCGAAGCCTGTTAAATCATGTCGTTTACCCATAGTTGAAGAATGGAACATGTCTGCTGTTGTCGACGACACTCGGCTTCCCTTTTTATATTGGTTCGGCCCGCTAGCAACATTGTGGCGGCGTCTGTGGGCGCATTTGTTTAAACATGTCAGGTGGTCAGAGTAATATGCTCACTCAGTGTACAAGGTCTTTATAATTAAAGTTCCATTTTGACATGGCCATAAAAAAAAAACTACTGCACCAAAAGCTATAATGCTTGTTAATATTATACAAGAGCGCATGGGAAGTTCATACCCACAAAATAAAATAATTAGTTCAAAAGGTCACCACCAGCATGGAATGGCGCTCTATGCAATATTCGTATACGAAATTAGACACGAAGACACAGGTTAACAAGTCTTTAATCGTTACTAAAATTAGTTACATGTTGAATGTGGCCTCCACCATTTACTGAAAGCAGGTTACACCGGATTACTGCATTCTCAAGTGTAGCTCATATTATATCAGGAGGAATGTTGCGCACCTGTCGGCGTATCTCATCTTTCAGTTCCGCCAAATTCCTGACGTTATCACCATAAACAGTGGCTTTGAGGTAACCCCAGAGCCAGAAGTCACGGGTTGATATCTGGTGACCAGGGTGGCCAAGAAAGGGGGAAGTTTCGGCCAATAATCCGTTCATGTGTGAAATGTGAAGTAGCTGTTTGACACGTACCAATTTGAGGTGGAGCCCCATCCTGCATAAAAATGATTGTCTAAAATGCCACGTTGCTGAAACTCTGGTATCACAAAACTTCTTAGCATCGACGCCATGCGAGCAGCAGTCACAGTGCATGTCACGAGTCCATCTCTCGACTGCTCTTTAAAAAAACCACACCCACACGGTAACTTTAGGAGAATGCAATGGAATTTGGTGGAGAACATGAGGTAGACTGGTGGCCCAAATCCTGCAGTTATGGGTGTTGACATCCCCATTCAAGTTAAAATGGGCCTCGTCAATCCACAAAACGTTCCATGGCCAATGCTCGTCCACCTCCATCTGTGCAAGGAATTCCAATGCGAAGGTTTCTCTACGAGGAAGATCGTTAGGTTCGAGTTGTTGGATAAGGTGGATTTTGTATGGGTAGTGCCACAGCACCTTACATCATACTCAGTGGTAAGTCTATTCGACGTGCAACAGCACTTACGCTGCACGCCCCTTGTGAGGTTTCTATTTTTGCTTCCTCTACGGTTACTGAAACAGCCTCCATGGTGGCCTCAGAGATGGGTTTCCTTCCTCGGCCAGGTGCTACCGATAACAAACCTGTGGCTTCAAACTTTGTCATCATCTTCTTCAAGCTCCGCGGTGTCATTGGCTCCCGAGGTGCATGTATTCGTCGAACGGTTCGATAATGTTGCAAAGCCTGCCGTACATTGCTGTTGCATTCATAATAACATTTAACCAGAAACACACGGTCTTGCGTGGTAACAGGCATCGTCGACTAGTAACAAATGAGGCGTACTGATAACGAGGCTCCTTTCTTATTTCTGAAAACCAAATGACTTGTAAAGCGCACGTGCATAAAACACATTGTTAACCTGTGTCTTCGTGTCTAATTTCGTATACGAATATTGCATAGAGCGCCATTCCATGCTGGTGGTGATCTTTTGAACTAATTTTTTTTTTTTTTTTGGTGGGTATGAACTTCCCATGCCCTCTTGTATAATATTACCAAATATTATAGCTTTTGGTTCAGTACAAGGATAATAAAATAACAAGGATTGCTTATGCGATGCTACCATCTAGCGAGAAAATTGGCAAACAAACTAACTGTGACGTCACTCCTAGACCCGACGAGTGGGCAACGCAGGAGAAATGCTTGGAATACGCTGTTCCACACATACAAGTTGCATCCAGAAAGTAAGTTTCACTATTTAAAAAAAAAAAAAAAGAACTTCCACTTACAAGAACATATTATTGGCAACAAGTACAGCAATGTTTCAGCTACTTTTCAACATAGCCACCACCAGAATTGAGACACTTGTCGTATCGTGGGATCAACTTTTGTATCCCCCTGTCGTAGAACTCTGCCGCCTGTGAATGGAACCAGCGTGTGACAGACGTCTTCAGCTCTTCGTCGTTGCCAAAACGCTCACCGGAGGACAGGAATTTCTTGAGGTGCAAGAAAACGTGAAAATCGTTGGGAGCAAGATCAGGGCTGCCGCACAAGCTCAACAAGATCGTCATTAATGAAGGATGGTCGCCCACTGCGGAAAAAAAAAAAAAAAAAAAAAAATATTACCAAAAGTCGCCATAGGGGGCTCTTATTTCAAGAAAACAATGAATACATTTGCATAAGCGCGTTCCGTGTTGCTCAATCATAACAATAAAAGGAAAGGCTGAGGATTTCCCATCATTCACGAACGAATGGCCTGACGATGACGCTTACTCTGCCTGACCGGGCGTTATTAGTCGAGTTGTTTTATCAGAAGAGCGACAATGCAAGTGCTGCCCTTCGTGAATTCCGGCGATTGAAAACGTTACGAAGAGGACCGATGAGCATAACTAACTTACGGAAAACGATTGAACGATTTGAATCTACCGGAACTCTAGGAGTGCAACCGGGCCGGGGACTCAAACGAATCGGGCAGCAACACGTTGAAGAAGTTGCAACTGCTGTTGTGGAACAGGAGATGACCACTGTGCAGGGTACCAGCAGTGCATACGCAATAGCACGCCAAACAGATATCCCATATTCGATGGTGAGGAAAATATTGCATAAGATATTGACATTTTATCCCTATAAACTCACTCCCACCTGTTCAACAATTGCTTCCTGGAGATGAACGTACCCGAACTGACTTTTCGTTGAGATTTTTAGCACGTATGGAAGTGGATGATGCATGGCCATGGCAAATTTTATGGAGTGAAGAGGCATATTTTTATTTGAATGGTGATATCAATACCCACAACTGCCGTATTTGGGCTGCATCAAATCCACAAGTGTGTCTGCCAACTCCTATGCATTCACCGAAACTAACAGTATGCATACTTGCCAACTTTTACGTTTTACACGTAAAATTTACGCTTTTAATACCATTTTACGTTTTTACGCTTTATACAAAGGTTTTTATGTTTTTCCATATTTTCCCAGTTGGTGAAATGTTGAACTCTTCTCCTACACGAGTAGGCGACGGAACACATTATTACGGAAATTCAATTCTTAAAGCAGGACTATTTTTTCCATCATGAAGGGCGTGGCCTTCGAGATATTATCTCTCTGCATCATGTATCATTTCAATGTTTTCCTTCGTGTCAAAGTTCAACTTTTTAATGCTGGAGGGGGTCATCAGGGAAATCCAATGGAGAATTCAAGGTAAAATTTGGATGGGTGGAATTTCAGCCCGCATCTCTCCTTTTATCCAGAAGACTAACTGTTTGTGATGAAAGAGTGATGGTGAAATAGACAAACAAACATCCATGCCCTCGGTGGGATTCGAAGCCACGACTCGCTGCTTACAAGAGCGGCGAGACCTGCACCTCAACGCTCTCGGCCACCGAGCCGGCTATGGTAAAATTTTAAGTTGGATAAAGTAGATTACGACGAGAGCATCGTGTAGTTCTTTATCCCTGAAGAGCACCAAAGTAGCCATAGAGATAAACAACTAACGGTCAAAACTTGAAAATACCTAAACACGTGATTTCAAGTTCCATGCAGAGGCCTAATATCTCAAAGGCCACGATAAAGAACGCGAAATACTTAAGTTTTAGCCTTGAGTGAAATTGTTGATAAAATAAAATATTTCAGACTTTCAGAAAGAATTCTTAAAAACAATTTCAGTTCATACCTTCATCCCGGAAGGGTGAAAAATTTGCTTTCTGTAAAGTGTGCAAATTTGACTTCAACATATCACATGGTGGGAAAAATGCGATTAATAGGCCTAATTATACGATTATATAAATTTGCATAGGCCTAACTCTAACGTGAAGGATTTTACTCTTTTTATTTTCTGAAAGTTGGCAGGTATGAGTATGGTGCGGCTTTACTGCTTCTTTCATCATCGGCCCGTACTTTTTTGAAGAAATCCGTCCCCCGTGGACCGGTGACTTGTTCCGTCAATTTTGCCAGGTATGCCGATATGCTTGAGAATTTTGTGATGCCACGATTGCAGGAAAAGGGTCGTCTGGATTCTACCATCTTTATGCAGGACGGTGCGCCACCGCACATCGGACGTCGGGTGCAGCAGATCTTGCGAGAACGTTTTTCAGACAACAGAATAATTAGTCGTGCACTTCCCATGGTATGGCCAGCCAGGTCGCCCGATCTCAACCCTTGTGATTTTTGGTTATGGGGATATTTGAAAAGCCTTGTGTATCGAGCACACGTTCCTGACCTCTCAACCTTAAAGGATCAAATAACGTTACATAGCAGACTAATTAATGCAGATATGCTGCGAGGCGCCGTAGAAAATGTCGTGTACCGCATGCAGCTATTGGAACAGCACACTGGTGGTCCTATTGAAACACATTTGGAATTAAAAATAAAACAT
>JAHWFO010055111.1:340146-352987 GCA_023313115.1 Rhysida immarginata | reverse complement strand
ACACTGGTGGTCCTATTGAAACACATTTGGAATTAAAAATAAAACATTGTTTATTGTTGTTACTAAAGTTGGTTTGTACGGTATTTGTTCATTTGACAATTAGGTATTCATTGTTCTCTTGAAATAAGCGCCCCCTATGGCGACTTTTGGTACTATATTTTTTTTTTTTTTGCAGAAATCAAAACTGCATATTCCACTAAGTATATACACCAAAATGTACCTCATTTGGCCTAATAGAATTCCCGCTAGCGAGCTCTGAACACCTCACGTTATTTCTTGCCCACCCGGTATATCAGATCAAACATATACATAATTATATGTAATATTTTGCAATAATATATAATAAATTTTATCAAAAATTTCAAATAAATAAAAAGAATATGTTAATTGTTGCTGTGTTCATATGCTTTTCCTTTGAAGCAAGGTCTAGGAGTGACGTCATGTGCACCAGCCAATCACGTCAATTTACCTGGATAAGCAATCCTTGTTATTTTAATATCCTTGGGTCCAGTAGTTTTTTTCTTATGGCCATGTCAAAATAGAAGTTTAATTATAAAGACATTGTATATAGAAATACGAGGCCTGTGAGAAAAGTATCCGGCGTTATTTTTTTTTGCGAAAACTTGATGGATTTGGATCGCACGCGCTTGCATGAGCCGACCTTGAACCTTTGTGCGTATGCGTGAATTTTTTCCCGCCTCTCAATAGCGTCAGTTGCTGGCAATCAGCAGTTTTTTGATTTGGAGGCTTTCGGTGACGATGCTACGGTCGTACCCGTACATCCAGGACTATGATGTGATTATGGTGTTCACGAAGTCGGTGTCACTGTTTGCGGAGGCCAGCATGTCCTGTGAGACGTCGACACGAAGTTGCTTTTGCTCCGCCGCCACTCTCTTCATGGCCAAATCTTCGGTCAGAATGGAATGTGCCGAAAACGTACCGATGCCCACCTCTTCCGCAACTTCTCGGATAGTCACACGACGGTCCCGCATCACCACAGCGTTCGCTTTGACAATGACCTGGTCGTTTCGGCATGCTGATGGCCGACCGGTTGTACCAGTCCTTAATCTGTGTGATGCCCATAGCATCGTCACCGAAAGCCGTCTGAATCTTCCGGATGGTTTCCACCTGGCTGTCGCCCAGTTTCTGGCAAAATTTGATGCAGTAACGCTGCTCCAGTCGTTCCGTCATTTTCCTTAAAATCAAAAACGACGAGAGCACAACACACTACCTCCCTCTAATGCCGATTGCCAGCAACTGACGCTATTGAGAGGCGGGAAAAAATTCGCGCATACGCACAAAGGTTCAAGGTCGGCTCATGCAAGCGCGCACGATCCAAATCCATCAGGTTTTCGCAAAAAAAAATTAGGTCGGATACTGTTCTCACAGGCCTCCTATCATAAACTGCGACAGGAAGTGATGAGATATTTGTAAATTTTTACAGGAATGAAATTCTCTAGACGCTTGTTAACCGGATGTTGGACAAATATTTTGGAGGTGCTTTCAATTTTGTTGAACGGCAAGAATTCATGTGGAATTACTAGCAGTATCGGTCTCCTGTTAGGGATGGAAGGTTCGAAAGAAGAGCACAGGAAAGCAAGAGATGCCGTTGCATCTAGCCTCGAAGGTCTTCAGAAAGCTGCCAGACTCTGTAATGTCTTAGGTGAGTATACACTCTTTTAATTTCAGTGCACAAAAAGTAGCATATCGCTAGTCCCCAAAGTAATCCCCATTGGCATCTAGCACCGTCTGCCAACGAGTCTCCAATTGATCCATCCCCTGGCTGTAAAACTTGCCGATCTTGGACTCAAAGAAGTCCGTGAGTGCCTTTCGCAGGTCGGTCTATCATTGGTGTAGGATTTGCCACGGAGATGGTTGTCCAGAGAATGGAAAAGGTGATAATCCGTCGGAGCAAGATCTGGTGAGTAAGGTGGATGACACTAAAGCTGGTTTTACATTAGCAATCTTTCCTGGGAAAGTTAGCGAGGCTGTGTGCGGGTAAGATGAGCACGCTGAATTTCCCGAGCTGGCTTTCCCGGGTAGTGCGTCTCGCTTCACAAAAACGAGGCTCATCTCCATTGATGCGATTGAAACATGGCGGAAGATAAGCTGGGCAACGAAGCAATGGTGTATGTGAAAAGAATAAAGGTGAAAATCATTTTTTGAGTTTTTGTTATTGTTGCTGACATGTTGGCCTCCATTTTTGTTACAACGGAACAGGAAATGACGATTAAAATAAATCTGCCTTCGTCACTTACTCGGGAAAACTTTTTCGGGAAAGATGCTTTTAAGAAGGCTCTAGCAAAGTGAGCGCAGCCCGGGTAGCCTTTCCCACTTATAAAGCGTGCTTGTGTAAAACCAGCTAAAGTTTCCCTGGCCTCCCGCACCACATGTCAGTGTCATGAAAGAAGAGTACCCCTTTGCTATTCACTAATGCTGGATCCTTCTGATGCAATGCCTGTTGCACACGTTCCAACTACTGGGAGTACAGATCCCCAGTGATGGTTTGGCCAGTTGATAGCAGCTCGTAGCGAATCGTTTGGCGTCTAGTCCACCAGATACACCAGACTACGGGGTTCGTCAGAAATGGCAAATTCTCCCGACCTGAATTTCTGGAATCAAGGCGTTCATTCACAGCATCATCCCCAAATGCAAGACACATTTGGCGACTTGATGCTGCTGCTGACAAACCCACCTTGAAGTCATAAAGCGAAAAACACCTAACCATCTCCTTCGATACGTCCATTTGTCTTCACTTCTGCACAAGATGTGATTGATGTGAATGCCCAACAGCCGTGTACAAGGTCTGTTCAAAAAATACGTAGACTGTTTGAATTGCGCGGGCCCTGTTGGTCCCAATCAAAATCGCTTGGTGTCGCCATCTTCTGACAGATCCGCTGATTACAAGGCAGTTTTTTGATTGCAAATATCAGTATTGGTTGATTAGCTACGCGGTTGTTTGTGAAGTGTGTTATTTTCGCTTGGTGGATTTTTAGAATGAGTGACTTGAACGAGCAAAGAGTTGCTGTGAAATTTTGTGTTAAGCTCGGAAAAACTGCCACTGAAACTTTTGATATGCTCAAGACGGCTTACGGTGATGTTACTATGAAGCGTGCGACATGTTTTAAGTGGCATGCACGTTATAAAGATGGTCGTCAGTCAACTGCAGACGATGAGCGTCCTGGACGTCCTTCCACGTCAACTGACGACGCACACGTGGACAAAATCAACACCCTGGTTCGGGCAAATCGACGTCTGACCATCAGAGAGCTTGCCGAAGAGTGTGGGATAGCAGTTGGATCATGTCACGAGATTTTGACCGAAAAATTGAAGATGCACCGCGTTGCTGCGAAGTTTGTTCCACGCCTGATGACGGACGACCAAAAAGCCCATCGCGTCCAGGTTTGTCAGGAATTGCTTGAACGCTCAGAAGATGATGAAATCTTCTTGTCGAAAGTCATAACAGGTGATGAATCTTGGGTGTACGGTTATGATATCGAAACAAAGGTTCAATCATCCGAGTGGGTGGGTGAGACGTCTCCCAGACCAAAAAAAGCTCGCCAAGTTCGTGATGTTGATAGTTTTTTTTGATGCTCAGGGCATAGTCCACCACGAGTACCTCCCCCAAGGCTCCACAGTGAACCAGATTTACTACATCGAAGTTCTCAAACGTCTGCGGGATGCTATCCGGCGGAAAAGGCCAGAAATGTGGACGAGTGGTGACTGGTTGTTTCATCACGACAACGCTCCAGCCCATTCAGCCCTCAGAACTCGAGAGTTTTTGGCCAAACACTCGATCACTGTTCTTCCTCACCCACCCTACTCACCTGACCTCGCTCCTTGTGACTTCTTCTTGTTTCCCAAACTCAAAGGACCTTTGAAAGGAAGGAGATTTGAGACGATTCCTGATATAAAGGCAAATGCGACGAAGGCGCTGAAGGACATCACAAAAGAAGCGTTCCAGGACTGTTTCCAAAAGTGGAAACACCGTTGGGATAAGTGTGTGCGTCGGGGAGGAGAGTACTTAGAAGGGGACCCAGATGTGTAACTTCTGAATAAAGTATATTTTGTTTTATGACGTCGGTCTACGTATTTTTTGAACAGACCTCGTATTTATACAGGCTAACCTTCCTGCTCCCCCCTGACAGATTATGGACCACACTGTACACTCATTTGCATATCTTCTATCACTTCCTTTTATGGCAACATAAAAACAGCAGGAACTTTTGTGGTTACCTAGTAGTAAAATCCCGTTAAACGTACCTCAAATTAACGTACATTTCCAGATTTGTTGTCACTTTTCTCTTCAAAATGAACTCGATAATTAAAAGAAGTCTTGCCGTATTTTCGTGAATACAGAGGGTTGATTCAGATAAAATGAGACGACTTTGCAGTTCTGTTACGATGGTGTAATACCATGGCGCCACCATCGGTTGTGTTCGATGTGAGAGCCACGTTGTTGGACTATCGCCCGGCACCGTAATTTCCACTGAAGTAGGCTGAGTTTGAGTTGGGACTCCATGGGAAGTTCGTTCCACACCTGCTGACACACTTTCCATAGCCCATCAACGGTTCTTGGTCGGCGACTTCCGAGCTGGCGTTTCAGGAGACCAAAACTACAGAAATCCATCGGTGATGCGTCAGGAGATTTTACAGGCACATGAGAGAAGGGAATAACTCGTATGCCCGTCTCCTGTTCCATCTTCCTGTAGTAAGCCACAGATGACTTGGCAGTGTTCAGTTGTGTTCAGTCACTCAGTTGTGTGTGACCGTGCGCTTTATGACGTCGCTCCAGCCCAAGATTGTCGTGAATTATTCCGGAGACTGTTGCCTGTGAAATACACTATATGATCAAAAATATCCAGACACCCCTCACAGATCATCGATTGGCCCAATGTCACATGATAAAGACTTGCACATCGTTTAAATAGCTTCCCACACCTTCAGACACAACTCTGCTTGGACATTGGCAAGAATGGGTCGTTCGGCAGAGCTCAGTGAGTTCCAACGTGGAACCATCGTTGGATGTCACCTATGTGGCAAGTCCGTGCGTGACATATCCAGCCTTCTTCAGATACCCAAGTCAACAGTAGGCGATATCATTATGAAATGGAAGACCCGGGGATCGACAACAGTTCAACAACGAACCGGTAGACCCAAGAAACTAACGGACAGAGACCGTCGAGTGCTTCGTCGTGTCACCCGCAGCAACCGGAAGTCCTCGGCGGAAAAAATTGCCACAGAGTTTCAAAACGCCTCTGCAAACGATGCCAGTACCGTGACAATTCGTCGGGAACTGCACACAATGGGATTCCATGGCCGTGCTGCTGCCCACAAGCTCCACATCAGCAGGGTCGACGCCAAGCGACGTCTGGAGTGGTGCAAAGCCCACAGAAACTGGACAATGGACCAATGGAAACGTGTAATGTGGACAGACGAATCTCGCTACACACTCTGGCAATCCGATGGACGAGTTTGGGTTTGGCGCATACCTGGAGAACATTTCTTAGGCCCACAGTCAAGTTCGGAGGAGGAGGAGGAGTCATGGTGTGGGGCTCATTTTCATGGTACGGACTGGGCCAGCTCGTTCCTGTGCAAGGAATCATGAACTCCAACCGTTATCTGAATGTTTTGGACAACTGTGCACTTCCAACGTTGTGGCAATTTTTCGAAAACGGGCCATTTCTCTACCGACACGACAATGCTCCGTGCCACAAAGCGAAGCCTGTACAGCAGTGGTTTGCGGACTCAGGGGTCGAAGAAACGGGTTGGCCGGCACAAAGTCCCAACCTCAATCCTATAGAGAGTCTGTGGGATGAATTGGAAAGACGCTTGCGGGCCAGATCACATCGGCCAACTTCTGTACCTGAACTGATTCTCGCTCTTCAGGAGGAATGTGTCCGGCTAGACTTCTCTGTGTAGGGGGATTTTCTTTCAGCACTTCAGACCGGATTTCTCGCACCACCTGAGTGGGCGTGTTGGCTGGGGCTTGTTTCTGTTCTGCTTCTCTGCTCATCCACGTTCATTAGATGGTCGCAATTTGTTCTTTTTGATTATTCGACGACCCACAGTAGCTTTGGATACCGCAATACCATTTCGTTTGCATAATTCCACAATGCACGAAAGACTGAAGTTAGCGTCGTCGGAAAGGCCAAACATATACCCTTCCCAAAAGGCTGTGATTTTGGAAGCCATGTTTCAGCACGAAATGTCCCAAATAACAACAGCAACAAGTGTATACAAAGCTAATCCCCATGAATAGTGGACGAGTCATGCAAATCAAATTCCGTCAAGGTCATACGTGGCGTTTAAAGTCGTCTCATTTTATCTGAATCAACCCTCCGTATACCCCACACACTCGTATAATCCGCACCTATGTATATCCCTGAAAATTTCAAAAAATGTAAAAAATGTTGGTATTCCCCACATTACTCTCTGGCAGATATTTAACCCACAGGGTGTATTCGCGAAATTGATTTGTCTCTGATTTTAAATTTATATTGTACACTGAGTGAGCATATAATTATGACCACCTGACATGTTTATGCAAATGCGTGCACGGACGTCGCCACAATGTTGCTACCTGGCCGGACCAATATAAAAAGGGAAGCTGAGTGTCGTCGACAACAGTAGACGTGTTCCATTCTTCAACTGTGGGTAAACGACGCGATTTAACAACCTTCGAACGCGGGACGATTGTAGGTGCTCGGAGCTATGGAGCGAGTTTCAGCGAAACCGTAGCATTCGTGGGGTGCTCGAGAGCAGCCGTCGTTAAAGTATTTAAAGACTGGACAGTTAGCCGGAAGACGGGGTCTGAATGTTTGCATTGTGGCCACCCGCAGATGGTTGACGATCGGACTGTCACGACTGGTAAAGGATACTCCAAAACGGAAGCCGCAGACCTGTCTGCACACCTTTGCTGTTTGCAACCAACAAGCGGAAACGACTCCGATTCACTCGGGAGCACAAGGATGGACTATCGAACGGTGGAAACATTTCATGTGGTCTGACGAGTCACGATTCCAGTTTCATCATGCAGACAGCCGCTTGAGAATCTGGCCGAAACAGCACAAAAGCACGGACCCCGCATGCACGAGTACAGCCCTTCAGGCCGGTGCGCGCAGTGTTATGGTCTGGGGAATGTTTTTCTGGCATACATTGGGTCCGTTAATACATGTCAAACAACGTCTGGATGGCGTATCGTCGCCGATCAAGTCCACCCTGTCATGTTGATGGCGTACCTCAATGGAGATGGCTACTTCCAGCAAAACAATGCGCCATGCTACAGAGCTCATATTGTGCAGGAGTGGTTCCAGGGACATGAGGGGTACTTCACCTTACTTCGGTGGCCCCCACAATCCCCAGATGTCACTCCAATTGAGCATTTGTGGGACAAAGTCAAACGAACCATCAGACGGCTGGATCCACCACCGTCCAATCTAGCACAACTAGACAGTGCTATCCATCTGGCATGGTGTCAGATTCCTCCCACCACCTTCCAACATCTCGTGGAATCAATGCCCAACGAGATACTGACAGGGTGGTCATAATAATATGCTCACTCAGTGTAGATTGAAATATTTTACTCTTTTAACTGAAATGACAGTAACTTTATGTTTTGTGGATTCTTTTTAAGGGTTACAGTCACGATGTAATGCGGTTTTCGCCCTTTTGGCTGATGCATCTTGCCCTTCTTTCGAGTCTAAAGAAGCTCTTGCCCAACAGAAGAAGAAGAAGTCCGCGCTCATGAGCCGTCCAAAGCACATTCGTCTCCACGCTTCGCACGTTTTGAGTATGGACGTACTTCTGAGCCGGGGCCTCGAACTCGGCAGTCACAGCCCCGAATGCTGGCACCACATCTTCCGCTGTTGCATCTACATTGCCGACCTGGAGCACACGTACTTCAGCCACGCAGGCCAAAATAGTAATTCAAATTCGGGGAGCCGTTCCTCACTAACAAAGTTACAGATGAAACTAAACGAATCTCAATCCATTAATCAATCTAACAACTTAGAATTGGGGTAATAGTTCTAGTCTGTCTATTAATTCATTGACCCTATTTTAACTATTGAAATTCTTTTTCGCTAACTAAAATGCATGGATCTAATCAATGTGCTAAAAAAAGCTTAGAATATTTTCGTTATTAATTCTTACTGTTGAAATTTCCTAAGTTTTCTTAGTATCGTGCGTTCAATTTTTTCCCCATTAACATTGCTTGGCCATTTAAATTGCTACACCCTCTTTCCATGATGATGCAAATAAGTAGAGACTATTCTTTCTGAAGGAAGGGTAGGTTGATAGCTTCCGTTAAGCACGACGTCAATATGTAGTAGACTCCTTTCGCAGGTATTCAGCAGGGATGCAATGAGGCATTTTAGATGTAAAACTCATGGGATAGCAAGCACATTGATTGATGGGCATGGCTCACGAATTCACAGGGGTAACGGATTCTAGGAATTGACCATTAGACGTTGTGGGAAGAGCTTGGATAAGTGATTAATCAGAAATGGCACGTCGTCGCGAGTTGACGTCTTTTGAACGGGGTACGATAGTAGGTGCCCGACGCATGGGATGTTCCGTTTCGGCAGTGGTGCAGGAATTTGGCTTTCCCCGCTCAACTGTCTCCAGGGTGTATTGGGAATGGCTGGATGAAGGCATCACTGTCCACAAAAGGTACCATACCGGGCTTCCAGCTGCCCTGAATGATCGTGACCGGCGACACCTGGGACGAATGATTCAGAGAGACAGGAGCGCAACAGTGCAGCAAATCACAGACCAGTTCGATACTGGACGCACTAGAAACGTCTGTCGGTGGACAATCCGTCAGAATCTGCATGCCCTCGGGTTTGGCAGCCGTCGCCCTACACGGGTGCCAATGCTTATCCAGTGTCATCGGACACTCCGGCGTGCATTTGCCACCAACCATCTTGGCTGAACTCTGCAACAGTGGCGTAATGTCATATGGTCAGATGAGTCACGATATCAAGTGTACCACGCTGATGGGAGGCACCGTGTATGGCGCAGATCTCGTGAAACGATGGATCCCGCATGCCAACAGGTGGTGGGGCGTCAGTGATGGTCTGGGGTACATTTTCCTGGTTTGGAATGGGCCCTCTGGTTATCCTGGACCAAACGTTGAATGGTCCACGGTATCGTCAACTCATTGGAGACCATCTGCACACGTTTTGACATTTCAACACCCTGACGACGTAGCAGTCTTTCAAGATGACAATGGTCCACCACATCGCTCCAATGTCGTCTGCGAATGGTTCGAGGAGCATGCAGGAGAGGTCCAACGACTGAGCTGGCCAGCCCGGAGCCCTGACAGGAATCCCATCGAGCATATCTGGGATGCTGTTGAAGTCAGGCTCCGGGCACTGGATCATCTGCCCACGAACGGGCAGCAACTATCTTCAGCTCTGCAGACTATCTGGTGTCAACTGCCTCCAGAAGTGTACCAGGGACTTGCAGACTCACTACCACGCCGTATTGCTGCACTCCACAGGGCCAGAGGTGGCCTGACCAGATATTAAGTAACTATCCCATGAGTTTTGCTAACTCAGTGTATATGGGGGATAGTGTACACACCTTCGTTTAATATATGGTATTGACCCTCCTTTGGCTGTAATTACAGTACGTACGTGGTTTGGCGTGGACTCTACAAGGTGTTGCAGTGCGGGTAAGGTCTTGCAGAGTAGACGGAAGCGGATGCCTTCGACGAATGTCTCTTTCCAACATGTCCGAAACTTTCTCGATTGGATTCAAAGCCGGACTTTGCTCTGGCCACGGCAGATGTTGCAACTCGGTGTCACGTTCAGAAAACCACTCCTGAACAATTCTTGCTCGACGGACAGTCCATGAAAAACCAGTCACCATTTGGGTACAAATGCACCATTGCAGGATGGACTTGATCTGCAACTATGTTCAGGTAGTCTTTGGCTTTCACCCGACTGTCAAGGAATATCATGGGACCCTTGCCGTATCAGCGAAACATGGCCCATACCACGACACCTCCTCCTGCAGCTTGAACAGTGTTCACAACCGGCCATCGTCTGGCAACATCACCTCTTTCCAGTCGTCTACTGTCCAGTCACAATACCGTTCTTTACACCACTGCAGGCGAACTTTCCGGTTTGTTGCCGACACCAGGGGCTTCCTCACAGGCATGCGACTTCCCATCCCTATTCGCTTCAACTCTTGGCGCATTGTTCTGGAGGAGATGGGTTGCGACGATCCTTCATTGAAGTCTGCCGTCAGTTGCTCCACAGTAGACCTTCGGTTTTGCCGCACAGTCCGTCTCAGACGACGTCGGTCCCTGTCTGTGTCGATTGTTTTTGATCCACAGTTCTGCCGTTTCGACAACTCTTGTGGATTTCGTTTCCACGCATTGAACTCCTTGGAGACCTGACCTTTTGAGATACCGGTCAGTTGTACTGTCCTGGAAATCGTAGCCCCATCTAGACGGGCTCCCACAATAACTCCTTTTTGAAGCTCGGACAGGTCTGCTGTTTTTCCCATTTTGCTCAGCTTGAGCAGCTGCAGCTTGGAATGAGCATGATTGCATTCATTTGCATATCATAATCGCTTCTGACCTGTGACCCCCGCTTTACATATCAGTACAGTAATTCATCACAGGTTTCTAATTCATTGGCCATTGTGTTGTAGAACCGCATCCTTTAGAGCCTCTCGGATGATAAATTGTATAGAGATGAGCATTATCTTGCTGCACATAATGAGGCTGCATTGACATCTTGCTGTGCTCTCTGTTCTTTCAAGAACCATGAGACATGACTCGGAGTCATACATAATTGGTGGCACGCGATACAATAACATCTGGCATACGAGGCCTGTCTAAAAAGTATCCGACCTTGATTTTTCCCGCGCAAAGTAGTGATTCTAAGGCGGCGACACTGTGCACAGTGGAAGGAGGAACCTTAATGCGCATGCTTGAATTTTTCCACCGCGATCGCTTGTGCCAGTCCGCGGCTAGTGCTCGCCAAGTAAGGTGCTGTTCGTAGTGTTCGATGGCCGCACATCAGCTGAGAGTGAGCGGCATTGTGGCAGGTTCCAAACTGCTCGGAGTGCAGCTGTTATTGAGCGGGTGCGAAATTTGGTGATGGAAGATCGTTGTTTGACAGTGCGGGAGATTGCAGAAGAGGTTGGAGTGAGTAAAGATTCTGCACATGCAATTTTGCGTGATGATTTTAACATGAACCGAGTCTCTGCGAAATTCGTACCCAAGTTGTTATTGCCGGAACAGAAAGACCTCCGTTTTGACATTGCGCAGGATCTTCTGGACACCGCCAACACTGATCCTGGGTTTCTGAACACCGTGATAACCGGAGATGAGTCATGGGTATACGGGTACGACCCAGAAACAAAAAGACAGTCGTCGCAATGGAAGCATCCCGATTCTCCAAGGCCGAAGAAAGCGCGGCAGGTGCGAAGCAAATTGAAGGTGATGCTGACTGTTTTCTGTGATGTACGTGGAATTGTGCATCACGAATACGCACCGGAAGGACAAACAGTGACAAAGGAGTACTATCAAGATGTTCTCCGGCGACTCCGTGACGCAGTTCGGCGCAAAAGACCAGACATGTGGACGGCGAACAACTGGCACTTGCATCATGACAACGCCCCTGCACATTCATCCCAATTGATCCTCACTTTCTTAGCCAAACATGGAATTACAACCGTTCGCCAACCTCCCTACTCTCCAGACCTGGCTCCTTGCGACTTCTGGTTGTTTCCAAAATTAAAGATACCATTGAAGGATCCCGTTTTGAAAGTAGAGAAGAGATAATGCGGAACGCGACGACGGAGCTGTACGCCATTCGAAAAGAAGACTTCCAGAGGTGTTTCCAGCAGTGGAAGGGTCGGTGGGCTAAGTGTGTGCAAGCCCAAGGGGCCTACTTTGAAGGAGATTAGGGTCCCAACTCCGTCCGGTATTCAGAATATTTTTTATGGCCAAAGGTCGGATACTTTTTAGACAGGCCTCGTATATGGCATTCACGAATCAATGCAGGCACCAAACTGTGATGCTTTTCTTAGAATCATTGCCAATATTGTGGGATCAAACCGCCCAGCATCTGCAGCGGTTTCCCTTCTTAAACCCCTCGTGCTTCAGACGACATGTTTTTCCATCTGCCATCTCGTAGCGGTCTTTACGTTGCTGGGATTGTGCAAAAATTCCCTAGCGGAATAAGCGTCCAGATTATCGTTGGTAGGTCAATACAGCAACAATCTATTCAAGAGGCACAGTTCAATCAAATTTAAGTAACTGTCACCAAACAAAGTTATTGCGTACAGAAAAAAAAAATGAGTTCTGATAGGATTATTACTGCTTTTGATTTGCTAACGGCCGGTTGCAACAACGTCAGTTAAAACGACTCTAACTTTCGGTTAGTTAACAATCGGTTAAGTCCTTTAACTAGGAAACGTTGCACCACCTCTAGTTAAGTCTCGGTTAGCTAACTGGATGGAATATAAGTAACGAGGACTATGATTTGTTCGTTTTGCTCCAACAACTTCCGGTCAAAACGAACAAATGGCTGATCCATTTACCTTATCCATTTGCCTGATCCAAATGGTGGATCCATTTAGCTTATCCCTAAGTGGCTGGTCCAGTTGTCTGATTCAAACCGCTGATCCATTCGGCTGATTTGTTTAGCTTATCCAAATGACTGATCCAAACAGCTGATTCATTCGGCTGATCTATTTAGCTTATCCAAATGAATGATCCATTTAGCTGATTCAAATTCCGTTCCAAATGGGTAATTCATTTGCTGATCTAAATTCAGCTTTTCCAATGACTGATCCATTTAGCTTATCAAAATGGCTG
>JAHWFO010055111.1:260405-290243 GCA_023313115.1 Rhysida immarginata | reverse complement strand
CCCCCCCAACCGAACTTCGGGCTGACGGAGTTCAGACGAAATTAGCGTTTAATATACATCACAGTACATTAATTAAAGTTGCATTAATTAATACTGCTCCGTTCTGGCAAAGTTGCATTTTGTCCTGTTGCTTCTTTTGATTTTAAAGTGACTTTGTTTCTGATTTTTAAAAGAAACATTTTGATGAAGATCAGTGGGAAAAAGATAGTCGACGGAAAAATTTTGGATGTTAAAAAAAGAAACTTACTGTTAAAGAACAGAAAAAATGTACAGGAAATTATGATAGCAAAAGTACGGCAATGCATACAAAATTGTCATGATATTAATTTTTCAGTTTTACATATTTAAAATTTCATTTGTATTTTGTTGTTGTTAAAATTAATTTAAAAATCAGTCAATAAATTAGTCTTTTTTTTCTTCATATAAGCGTATCTATTTTATTTCGTTTTTTTTTCAGTAACGAAAAATTATCAATTTTTTTTTTAATAATTCCTTGATTTATTCTTTAATTATACACTATATGATCACAAATATCCGGACACATGCACGTTTGCGCTCTAGCCACGATTTCATGGAAATCAATAGGGCGTTGCACATCCCTTTGCCCGAATCACAGCTTCCATCCTTCGGGGAAGACTTTCCACCAAATGTTAGTAGGTACTTTCGGGAATGTTCCTCCATTCCTCCCGAAGAGCGAGAATCAGTTCAGGTACAGAAGTTGGCCGATGTGATCTGGCCCGCAAGCGTCTTTCCAATTCATCCCACAGACTCTCTATAGGATTGAGGTCGGGACTTTGTGCCGGCCAACCCATTTCTTCGACCCCTGAGTCCGCAAACCACTGCTGTACACGCCTCGCTTTGTGGCACGGAGCGTTGTCGTGTTGGTAGAGAAATGGCCCGTTTCCAAAAAATTGCCACAACGTTGGAAGTGCACAGTTGTCCAAAACATTCAGATAACGGTCGGAGTTCGTGATTCCTTGCACAGGAACTAGCTGGCCCAGTCCGTACCGTGAAAATGAGCCCCACACCACGACTCCTCCTCCTCCGAACTTGACTGTGGGCTCTGTGCACTCAGGTAAGAAGCGTTCTCCAGGTATGCGCCAAACCCAAACTCGTCCGTCGGATTGCAGAGTGTGTAGCGAGATTCGTCTGTCCACATTACACGTTTCCATTGGTCCATTGTCCAGTTTCTGTGGGCTTTGCACCACTCCAGACGTCGCTTGGCGTCGACCCTGCTGATGTGGGGCTTGTGGGCAGCAGCACGGCCCTGGAATCCCACGAATTGTCACGGTACTGGCATCGTTTGCAGAGGCGTTTCGAAACTCTGTGGCAATTTTTTCCGCCGAGGACTTCCGGTTGCTGCGGGTGACACGACGAAGCACTCGACGGTCTCTGTCCGTTAGTTTCTTGGGTCTACCGGTTCGTTGTTGAACTGTTGTCGATCCCCGGGTCTTCCATTTCATAATGACATCGCCTACTGTTGACTTGGGTATCTGAAGAAGGCTGGAAATGTCACGCACGGACTTGCCGCATAGGTGACATCCAACGATGGTTCCACGTTGGAACTCACTGAGCTCTGCCGAACGCCCCATTCTTGCCAATGTCCAAGCAGAGTTGTGTCTGAAGGTGTGGGAAGCTATTTAAATGATGTGCAAGTCATTATCATGTGACATTGGGCCAATCGATGATCTGTGAGGGGTGTCCGGATATTTTTGATCATATAGTGTATAATGTTTAATAAAAATTTTGTTAATTCATTTTATTAACAAAAATTGTGACTGATAATTAAATGAAATACTAAATGGAAAGAAACATAAAATGGGAAAAAACAAAAAATAAATTTTAATTTACATATTTTCAGTTTATTTTTTTCTCTAATAATTAAAAGTGGACTATTATTTTCGAGTTATTGATTCACTCTATTAATTCCAGGTTTTTTAATGCCAAAAGAGCAAAATTTCTTGTTTCTGCTACACTAATCTATAGACGGATTGGACACAATGTGGCTGCCTGGCCTCTCATGGCCACACTCTGGTTATAAAGGCACTCTAATGTCTGTAACCTGACAGCGCCATCTGTTGGTGACAAACAGAAAAGTTCTAGCATTAATTTTTTTTTTGCGAATTATTGAGTTTTAAATTTTTCCTGATTTTTGGATCACCCTGTATTACCTGTGATAGATATTTGGTGTACAAATAAGTTTACATCGTTCGTTAATTAGTGGCATATCTAGCAGAGGTTTCATATGCAGTAACACCTCAATAATCAGGACAATGTCGAAGTGTACGGAGTGAATAGCCTATTTATACAAAAAAAGTTGGAACAATCTAACGAATCAGAGGGTATTCACTCTGTATACTTCGACTTTCGATTCTTTGATTGTCCAAGTTTTCTTCGGTCAAGCTACTCGGTCGAGATTTCCAGTCGTCACATGTTGGAATGTCAGTGCCACTCGATTCTCCGCAGTAGATTCCAAATCGAATATTGTACCTTTTTTAAAGTTTCCGAGCCATCCTTCTGATGCTTTGAAATGTGTAAGTTCCATTTCTTTTGCCAGTTCAATAGCTTTAGCTTGGATAAAGTCCACTGACTGGCACATTCAAAGCGTTTGCCTTCATAACAAATTTGTATACAAGTTCATTTAATTGTGTTGTGTTCCCAGATTTTTTAAGATTCTTCATGTTAATGTTTGAGGTAGCATAATGTTTCATAATGTTTTCTTTTTTTTAATATGTCCGACACTGTATGTTTTTTGGCCAAATCTCGAACAGTAATTTTAACTTTCTCATAATCGTTGACGAGGTCAATTTTTTCTTCGATCATGAAAAATCAGTGGTCAAATTAAAGCATTGCAGTATTAAATGGATTACTGCATTATTTTTTGAAACATACTTAGCTTGTCCGGATTTATGAGTGCCACTTCAATGGGAAGAATTAGAAATTCTTGTCCAGTGTCCGGAATATAGAGTTGTCCGGATTAACGAGGGTATACTGCAATTGAGAATGGAAACGTCCTTTAAGCAGGGTTTGTTAACTTACTGATTGTGTAGGGCGTTTCGTTATTCTGATACTCATTGTTTTTATGTGCATTGAAAATATAGAATTGTGTGCCAAAAATAGCATATGCGATAAATTTTGCTTCATTACTTTTTTAAAGAAAACTACTGCTGAAAGTCATCGCTTGTTTATGGATGCTTATGGTGAATATGTTTAGCTGAAAGCACGTATAGACTATTCAAAAGTAATGATTTCGACAATTGAAGACAAAGAAATTTGAAGATATAGATTTGAAAGCATTACTGGATGAGTTACCCAGAGTAACTTGTGCATTACATGTTACCCAACGATACATACTTCAACTTCTATATGACGAGGTTGTTTTCCAACATGACAATGCCAGACCTCATGTTGCAATACGAGTCAAGGAAACTTCAGAAGCACTCGGTTGAGATGATACCTCACCCGCCGTAATCACCAGACATCGCGCCAGTTGTAGAGCATCCTTTCTGTAGAGCGGTTTACAATACTCATTTCCAAAAAAGTTGGGACAGTGCAAAATATCTAGAAAAAACAAAAAGGGATGATGTAACAAAACTTTCTCGCGAATACAAAATAGCAGATACGTTTATGAAATGACATAAATCTACTGTGTGCACCAAAACATTTTGTATCGTGGCCGGGACGTTCATTTTGAATGGGGGTCGTTCCAAAATAGTAGGGACATACGTTGTAGAAAGCGCCGTTAGTAGTGGAATAATCTAGAATGATGACGTCGTACTACATTCCGTAGAAATAACAGCTGCCATCCGTCGTTCAGGTAACTTATTCGGAACGATGGGTCGAGGCAAGCCAGTTAGCGAATCATTCAAGAATTCACAAACAACGTTTCTCAGCGTGCAATAGCCAGAAGATTTAACCTGTCATCATCTACAGTACATAATATTATCAAGCATTACCGAGATAATGGTGAGATCACAGTTCGGAAAGGCCAAGGTAGAAAACCTATTCTGAATGCTCGAGCTCTTCGGATCCTCCGACGTCACTGCGTCACGCATAGGAATGCTGCGATTACGGATATAGCCACGTGGACTCGCGATTTCTTCGGGAAGCCATTATCGTCGAATACTGTACGCCGGTGCATCCACAAATGCAAACTTAAGTTATACTGTGCACGACGGAAGCCACACATCAACAAACGACAGCAACGTCGCCGTCTGATATGGGCTCGAGCCCATCGCAATTGGTCCCAAGCACGCCGGAAGAACATAATTGTGGTCCGATGAATCAACCTTTACGATTGTTTACGGAAATAATGGACGCCGTACACTCCGGACCAAAGACGAAAAGGATATTCCCTCGTGCTACAGGCGTTCGGTACAGAAACCACCGTCTGTCGTGGTCTGGGGCTGTATTAGTGGCCATGGAATGGGAGACTTGCACATCTGCAATGGCACCGTCAATGCTGAAGCGTATATACAGATCCTGGAACAAGCTATGGTGCCATCTAAGAGGCGCCTGTTTGGACGACGTCAGTGTATATTTCGACAAGACAACGCCAGACCGCACGCAGCGCGCATAACTTCTGCATGGCTACGTCGGCAGCGCATTCGTATGTTGGATTGGCCCCCTTGCAGCCCGGTTCTGTCGCCTATAGAAAACGTTTGGCGTATTATTAAACGAAAACTACGACAGTTGAACAGCTGAAAACCTCTATCCAACAGGAATGGGACAGAATTCCGGTTACGGTGTTAGAAAGATTGGTGTCATCGATGCCCAGAAGATTACAGTGTGTCATCAAGAGGAGAGGTGACGCCGTGCTGTCCCAACTTTTTTGGGAGTGTGTTGCACGTGCCAAACAGGAAAAGCACCTGTATCTTTGTTTAAGCATATAAGATATGTGAATGCGTTGAAATAAACGGCAATACAATAATCCAAACAAATGTGTTGCAGTTCTTCTTATATGTTGCACTGTCCCAACTTTTTTGGAAATGAGTATTGTAGTTCCCATGGGTAGATTGGTTCTAAATAACGTGACTTCTTCTATCTAAAATCTGTTTATTTGTAAATATGCTGAATAAAATAATCGTTATCTTTCTATAAAAGCTAATTTCCTTTTCTTTGACGATTTGTACGTGTAGTACTTGATTGATTTTTGTATCCATAAGTTGGCGTTCGCTTTTCTAGATTTAAGGTAATTCCTGCGTAAGAATTTTTCTTGGGCACAGTTGTTGCGTTTTACACGAGTCTTTGCGTTTTGCGCCTCCACTCGGTAAGTGGACGATCCATTCTCCTTTATTGTGCTTTAATCTCCTTTAACGAGGGAACTTTCCACGTGTTTTCATGTTCCACCGATTCTTGAATTAAGTTGCGTTAAAACTTCAGGGCGACCCAAAGTGATTCACGTTGGGTCGGTTTTCCTATTCGATTTATTCGACTCTCCCTTTCTTTCGATCCCTTTGCGCAAATGTGTCTGGACAGTTCGACGCGAATTAAATATGGATGCGGTGATGGTATTTTAACAAGGGAGATGGAAGGTTCGGGGGGATATCCTCTGGGTTTTGTGAAGCTGAAGCGGTTGCACCCACTCATCGGTGATTCATCTTTTGGGGTCCCGCGTGGTATACAGGGGAGGTTGGGAAGAGATTTCTCGAGGTAACAGCTGTGGAGAGAGATGTGGTCGACCTCTCTATGACGACGAAAACGGAGGATGGGAGAGACGTTTGCCACCTTGAGCTTATTAAATTTTCTCTTTTGCTCCACGCCGAAGCGGAACGGCCAAATGGTCCGGATGCCAATGCTCGGTGGAAGGAAGAGGAGGAGGCTCATCGTTGACTCTTTTATCCTTTCTCTCAATCTCTTTTCTCTCTCTCTGTGTGTCAGTGTGGAGGATATTTCTCCTCTCTTCCTTCTTCTCTTTTGTTCCATCATTTCCTCTCCGTCTTTTCCGTCGGCCGTCATCGCCGATCGACATCACTTTTCCCTGAGATTTGCGGACGCGTCCGCCGGTGCGACGTTGGGGTTTCGCCCCGTCCAACCGCCGCCCATCCCCCTTTTACGACCGCCTGTGGTTTCCAGAGCCACTTGAGATTTTGAAGTTGTTGCAAATACGACGTGGAAAAGGCTATTGATGACGAAGCCAAGGTTGGCGGAAAATTAATTTACCCGAGGCTTTTCCGAGCTCTCTCTCCGACTGAAGTGGCGGTCGCTTTCCACGACGGAGACGGCAGAATGACCAGACGATGAGGAGGTTGTTTGTCACTGGCCAGAACCTTTGAAATTTGACACTTTTGTTTTCGTTTTAAGCAGTTGGGTGTAATGTTACAAAGGTTCTCATTTTTTTTTTTTTTTTTTTTTTTATAATATTTGTGTGTATTTTATCGTGTAGCTAACCGAGCGGGCTATATACGAGTACGTAATATAATCCGGTAAGGTTATGAAATGAGAAGGAATCCCGTGCATACATAAATTTTAAGAAATAATTGAATAAATATTAATAACTAAGTTCATAGAATAGTGTCGAGTCTTCATAAGTATGCCTAGCTTCTCTGACTTGGCAATAGATGGCGACGCTGGACCTGTTCCTTGGAATTCTAAGCAAACGAAAAATGAATTGATGGAGAGAGAGAAACACTTGAAGATTTTAATAATTTCAACAACGGGGTTTATTAAAAATTTATAAAATATCCAATAATATGTTAAGAAATGAAGACACTGGAATTTATAGTAAAATAAGAAACAAGCCTCCCATCCACATGAATTTTTATATTTTAGATCTTGCATCATTGATCAATTGGTTTAGAGTTTCATTTTCATTCAGTTTTTGTATGCATTTACCGCCTTTGAATTCTTCTTGAGTATCTCGTACATCGGAGTTCATGCTTTCTGATGGCGAATATTAGATCTTTTTTTTATTTATTTATTTTTTCTCATTGTGGATGTAGCAGATTTCCAAAAATAATCGAAAAAAACGTTTTAATCGCCAGTTCAAATGAACTCCAAAAATTTTCGGAATATTGGACGCACGTTTCATCGCATGTTTTTTTTTTTTTTGTTTTTCATAAACTTTCAAAAGGTGGTCAATACAAAATTGGGTGAGGTTTTAGTTTTCTTTCTGAAAAATTAATACTCGAATATGCTATTTATTAAATTTCTATTTAATCTTACATTAATTTTTTGGTATTTATACTGACTCGTTTTCTAAGTTATTTAATTTTTTAATTGAGTTTTTGAAAGATCTTTTTAATCTTTCTGTACCAACTTATAATATATTACATTTTAAACCTCTGTCTACAGTAAAATAACTCTGGGATACGTGCTTTTATAAGCTTCTTCTTGTCAGATAGAAATTTTAGACATTTGATCTTTGTATCGTTCTTAAAGCGCCAATTATGCCACCTACTGGCGAGTATGAGAAAATAATTCCATAGCCTCACTAGACACAGGCAAATTTTCAGCACATTTTGATCAATAATGACTTCTATAGAGTGTTTTGAAATGTGAAGTTTAATAAGTTAGCAAATTGATTTTATTTTGGAATTGTTGATAATGTTGGGTTGATTACTTTTGAATGGTTGTAGTTGACTGTTTTCTACTTTGATATTGGTAGATCTTTAACATCTTAGTATTTAATGGGCTCTATAACAGACTTTAATTTAGCTCGCTTTCTCCGCATACAAAAATGGTTCCTTAGGATACTACTTAGACTTAGTAAACCTACCCGTTTCCCATCTCCTTAACTGTTATCATATAGCAACGGTATATCAATTATATTTCATCCAATTAGCTGTTTTTGTTTACAAAATTCTCAATGGCAATCTAACTCTTACCACCCCCTTTATCTTGGTCCCTCTACACAACCCGTAATCCCATTCCTTTCAGAACTGTCCTCGTAAAAAACAACTACCAGCGCCACTGTATCTCGTACATCGGAGTTAGACGCAGGGTTGCCAGGTTGAAGGTTTTACCTTCAAAACTGAAGGTTTATTTGATTTGTTGCGGTTTTTTGAAGGTATAAAATTTCATAACGCCGTTAGGGAGCACTGTGATAATTACGTTAGGGAGGACAAGCTGACAAAATTACGTTAGATGATTCTCTTTTTTGTTTTGAATACAAAAAGTATATAATGCATACGGCTGGAATGAATTTTGGGTATAAATTTAACTTAATTGCAGACACTATACCCAAAGAAACAGTTTTTAGAAGTTAAGGAACGCTGAAAGACCTATTTGTTGTGTCTTATAAACGAAATTCGTGTGAGAGATTACCAAGCATTCTCAATCTCTTACTGTCTTTTGACCAGTTTACTCCTCATAAACTGAATTTGTATGAAAACATTGAAGAAATAGCAGCAGCTTTTCATCATATTATGATGCAAACAGTTACCAAAGTGAACGGAAAGTTTTGCATTCATTACCAGATGTGAAGATGCTAGTAAATAAGTATCCAAATGATGTTGCCCAATTTTGGACCTAGTTGTTACAATTTAAAAATGGCATCGGGGAAAATAGTGTTTCATTGATATGTTCACTTGTTTTAATCTTGTGTACTCTTCCATTATCAACTGCACCAGTGAAGAGATTACTTTCTCAAATGAATGCTGTTAAATCAAAGCTGCGAAATCGCCTTCTAGTTAAAACGGCAGAAGCTGTCCTGCAGATCCAAGCATGGTCTCGCTTGGCGTGGTGAAACCTGTGTAAATTTTAAGCCATCCAAGGACATGATTAATAAGTTTAAAAGTGACGTTGTTTATATTTACAAGAGTAACGTTGATTCCAAAAGTGATTCAGAAGTTGTTGTTCCGGACTCTGAAGTAGTAAATGAAATTTTAAGATCACTCGATAACACATGAAAATTTTATGTAATATAATGTTTGCATATTTTTATTTTGGAGCATTTTAAAATTTCGTGATTTCTGTGACTTTTCAATATTTATTTATTGATCTTTAGTTTTGAAATCTGTTGATAAATAAATTCGTTGTATTTCATATTATTTTTTATTATATTTCATTATTCGCACATTCTTAACGAAAGTAACGTTGTTTTGAATTTGATTGCAACTTCCGGTATTTCAGTGATTTTATGAATAACATATCAAGGTATCGATAATATCGGGTTTGAAGGTAAACTGAAGGTTTTTGGAATCACGTTTGAAGGTTTTCGTTTTTGCGATCTGGCAACCCTGGTTAGATGGTGGGCTGTTCTTCCCGAAACCCTCCGCTCTCGTTTACCTCTTACTACTTTTAAGAAAGAACTAAAAAAAACATATCTTCTCCAACATAACTAATTTTTTGTCTTTTTTAATTCTATTCATTCTTTCTCTAGCTCTACTGTCTAACGAAATTCCGTCTTTATCTGTATAGAAAACTATCTTTTCATGTATTTATTCACTGTACCCTTTCTTATTCAATCCCACTCGTGGACCTAACATGTCGGCCTCCAACCATGCAGGCACCGATAGGGAATTTTTTTTCTGTATCCTTATAAATAAATAAATAAATAAATAAATAAATAATAGAAAACAATGAAAAAAGTCACCCAGTCGATAAAGTAAAAGTTGAAGGACGAAACATAAATGTAACACAGGTCTTGTGGAGAAACTCAGATGAAATACAGAAGAAACACAGAAGAAACGAAGATCTAGTGAAGAAATTTTATACGAACACAGGGAGGCACACAGTTACAGATGAAGGTCTATGATGTAAGTTCTATGATTCGTATTAGATTACATTGTTTTAGTTTTTATTATTATATCTTCCATTCATTCAAAAAACGTTATTACTGAAGATGGGAAAAAAAATCCCTAAAACGTTAAAAAATATTTCAAATTAGTCATCTACGTGTTACGAATCATTGAACTTCCATCATAGACCTTCTTTATCTGTAACTGTGTGCCTCCCTGTGTTCGTATAACATTTCTTCACTAGATCTTCGTTTCTTCTGTATTTCATCTGAGTTTCTCCACAAGACCTGTGTTCCATTTATGTTTCGTCCTTCAACTTTTACTTTATCAATTAGGTGACTTTTTTCATTGTTTTCTATTATTTATTTTAATTTATTTGTTTTCTTTTAATTAAAGGAGTGTTATTTATCTTAATTAATATTATTTATCACAACTCCTACGTTTATAAAATAAATAAATAAATAAATACAGTCTAGAAAGTTGTTTTTTTGGGGTTTTTTTGCTATTTCTCCATAGGTCATTATTGGTTCATATACACAGGGTGTCCATAATTAAAATTATTAAACTTCACATTTCAAAGCACTCTATAAAAGTCATTATTAATCAAGATTACCTGAAAATTTGCCTGGTTTCTTGTGAGGCTATGGTTTTTTTTTTTTGGTTTCTTTTTGTTGAAGAAAAATTAATTATTTTTCATACTCGCCAGTAGGTAGCATAAACTGTAATGTGTTATAAGTGGGATACGGACAAAAACCCCGGCGGAAAGAAACCCCCACGGACATGAACCCCGCAGGAGAAAATCCCCGCCGGACGGAAAACTCGCCGCCATCGGACAAAAACTCCCACTCCCGCCCCATTGCAGTTTGCCCATAAAAATGATAAGTAAAAAAAATAGAAACAAAAATTATTCGGTTTTTCTTTGAATTGGGCTAGGCCTCAGTGTCTTTGGTAGTTAATCACGAGCTTGATCAGTTCCTTTTACATTATTAAGTAGCGGAAGAATGGAGCTACTTATTGTTTTCACAATGTCCGTCTGTCTGTCTGTCCGTCCGTCCGTCCCCTTCATAATTTCCGCATTTTTTAAGGTAGAAGATTGAAATTCGGAATGTAGCTTACTATGGGCATGTACACCCTCACTATTTAGTTTGGTTTTGATTGGCGCATTGGGGTCGGAGTTTCGGGGGCGGAAAATAGAGGGGACCAAAACGTCTACCCGTATATATGCATATAAAAAAGTGAAATTCGGTATGCAGATTCCCCTAAGTAAGATCAACATTATTGTAAAGTTTGGGGCAAATTGTCCCAATAGGGTCGGAGTTGTGGGGGTGGCAATGACGTGGTCTTTAGAACTACGACAACATATGGCATGTGATATATCATTCGATCGGAAATGATGAGAAACGAAAGAAGATAGAGCTCATTTTCGATTAAAAAATGGGAAGGGGGGGAGGTAAAAATTACGGATAAAAGGGTAAAAATAGACGACCTCAGCGCTTCCGCTACTTTCCTATACCTTTCTCGGGAGGCTTAATTTCTTGTTGTTATTAACCTTCTGGAAGTATATGAAGACAAACCATGCGATGAAACATGCGACCAATATTCTGAAAATTTTGGGACTTCATTTTAACTGGAGTTCATTTAAAACGTTGAATTCATTTTTTCTCGATTATTTTTGGAAATTTGGTATTGAATTTTGGAGAAACGTAATCTGAAGAATAGCATCCAAAGAAAGCACAATCTGAAGAAAACTGATTCTAGTACTTTCGGGACGGTTCCTTTATCAGTTCGCGGTATGGAATATGAAGTTATTTTGAAAAAACTTCTTAATTAAAAACATTTCACTTTTACGCAAATGCGCGCATTCCGAGTTCGTTGCTGTTTTCCATTGCGTTTGGAATTTTAAAATATTTAATTTAAATACTTTCTTCTGGTTAGTTATTTTTTACTTAGTATTAATAATAATAATAATAATAACAACAAAAAACTTTATTTTTTTCTACTTTACGAATTTGTTTCTCTACCTGTTTTAGTTGCAAACATGATGATGGGAGTTTGCGTTACACTTAAAAGTGCGCGCTTGTTGAGAGGATATTTATCGTTCCGTTATTTTTTGAAATCATTTTTGTGCCATTGGGTTTATTTGATAGTAGTGGAGGGTAAGTGTAGAGACTCGAATCCCACCCACCAACACCCCCACATCCTTCCGCGAAAACTGCCTTAATTAGAGGGTTCGACCGTCTTCTCGGGTCCTTTGCAATTATCCGAGAGTAACGCTGGCTTCTCTTACTGTAGTGATATTCTCTTTATTATTTTTCTTCACCCGGGTCCAAATAATTTGATGGAAGAGAGGGCAGGGGGGGGGGGGTTAGGGGTAGAGGTTGGCGGCAAACAACAACTGTTCTCGACTCTTGACGGATATCTCTCCAATTAAAATGAACGAGGCAGTGGGAATGAAAGAAGAGAGATGAAGAATGGGGAACGATTATAGGGAGACGGACGAAATGGGTGAAAATTGTTCATTTTTTATTTTTAGTTTTATTGTTTCTGAAGGAGGAGGAGGAGGAGGAGAAAAGTTTTGTTTCGATGCGCTCTGCGGAGAATTGAGTCGGTGCCAGGAAGCTTCGTTTCGCAATGTCGTTTCTCAGTTCATTGATTGGGAATTCTTCTCAAGGGAAAAAAGTGTTATAATAACTGTAGTAATAATAATAGTAATATCTTTATATAGTGATGCGATATTCCTTGTAGGTACCAAATTGCTTGCATGTTTGAATGACTCTGAGAAGCAGTTATTCATCAGTGAAACTTTAAAGGAAGCAAGGAGTTGAAAGAGACTTAAACGCTTCCTTAAGCAAACTGGTTTCTATGTTTTTTTTAATACAAAATTAACATTTCCTTCTGGTGAACAGAGTGGACGGACGATGCACCTGAGAACAGGCATCCCGACACCATCGTTGGTAGGGGAGGTGTGACTGTTTGGGGGATGTTTTCGTGGTATGGTCTGAGTCCACTGATACCGCTGGAGGGTACCTGACGATCGTCGCAAACCAGGTACACCCCTTCGTGCCGGCAGTGTTTCCTCAGGGTGATGGCACCTTTCAGCAGGACAGTGCTCCCTGCCATACTGCCAAAATTGTCCACGACTGGTTTTTCGAGGAGCAGGAGGATGAATTCAAGCTACTCCCATGGCCACCAAACTTCCCGGACCTCAACCCCATTGAACATTTGTGGGACCATCTCGATCGCCATGTCCGCAAGCTGGACCCTCCACCACGCACGGTGATGGAATTACGGGATGCACTGTATGACATTCGGACTGCGCATAATGACATTCTTAACTGGAAAAGCATTCTTAGAACACGTGTAGATTCTGGGACTGAACCATATTAGTTGCATTGTCATCCAGGAAGAAGCAGTCACGTGCAGAATGGACGTGGTCGGCAAGTGGTCATGGAGTTCCGGAACGCAGCCGATCTTTTGCTTCTTGGGCCAAATCCATAAAGATCACGTAATGTTCGTCCAGTCACGATGTTCTAGATGATGCTCGTGCAGTCGAACTTTCCTATACTTTGAAGCAGATTTGGATCAGCTTCAATTCCCGGCGCATTGTTCTGCTATGTACAGGGTGCCCCACAAACAACGTTTAAGAGTAAACATCTCGGAAGCGGAGATCGATAGAAGAATGAAACAAGTGGTATGTTTATTTCGAGAGGCATGAAAATCCTATACGGAAGGTTCAAAATTAGTCACAAATTCTGCCGACAGGTGGCACTGTATGTAGTGTACTGAAGAGAATGGATAGTTTGCGCTAGTTCTGTGCTGCGAAAGGTGTGTATTTTGAATCGATTGTGATGTGATTGCAATGGCTGGTTGCAAAGGACAGTTTATAGTAGTGATGTCAAGATCCGAATAATTTAGGATCCGGATATCCGGATCTTTTTTTCGGACCTAGATCCGAGATCCGGATCTTGGATGCGAGATCTGAGATCCGGATCTTGGATCCGAGATCCGAAAATCGGATCCTAGACAGGAAATTGTGTATATGCAAACTTTTTCTGAAAGCAATTTATAAAAGCTTTTATTAAGTGATAGCCTAGTCCTCTTAAGTCCTAATTAGTCTTAATACGCATCCAGCGAAAGGATCCGAAATCCGGATCTGATATCCGATATCTGAAATCTGGATCCGATATCAGAGATCCGAAATCCGGATCCGGATATTATCAGATCCGAATCAGAGATCCGGATCCAACGGACATCACTAGTTTATAGCTTATTTCTCGGACTCCGCACTGCGACTACAGCGTGCAGCGCCACTTACTTCATTCTTCTATCTATCGATCTCCGTTTCAGAGATATTTGCCGTGTCAGTCGTGTCTTTGAGCCACATTTACCCTTAGTTACCCTTTTTAGAGAGGCTATGCAACATTTTTTTTTCAATCAAGTTGTTGTTTCTTCAATCGTGGATCCAGCTAGAACGAGTCCTTCTTTTTCCTTAGAGTGCACTGATTTAAAACAAATTTGCATGTTTCTAAGTCAGTGGCCAGTGTGTGCACGATGTAGGTATCAGTAATAAATCGTTCGGTTTTAACTGGATCCGTGAGATAGAAATCATTGAGCCTTGGATCACGTGATCGTGGGCGAGCTTTTTCCACTAGAAGGAAACTTTCTCGTTAATTGTTACCAGAGCTGCTGTATCAGGGAGGGGGGTCGCGAACTTTCTTGGGAAAGATTTATCTCCTCCCTTGACCCTAGGGCCATTAATGATGGAACTTACTCCCCACCTCCCCCCTTCTCTTTTTCTCTTTATTTGTCTTTGGAACTGGTTTTTTGATCGAACGGAACTGATTGGTTGCGAGTGGTGGGTGAAAGTCGTCCTCATCGTCGACTGCTTCTTTTTTAATAATAGCGGAGTGCTTGCTCAGTTTGTGTTTCTCTAATTGATTTGTTTTAATGAAGACTAATGGGACTGGGTCATTATGGAGGAGATATGAGTTATGCGTAGTAGTGGTGATATTGGTCACGTGGTGTGAGTTTATTTTTTTTAAAGTTTTATTAGTGGGGTGCGGTTGTTTTATAAGGTGGTAAAAAAAAAATAGGGCTTGATAATATTAAATTAAATTAACCCGGATTTAGGAGTAAATTATGGTGTTCAAATGAGTTGTAAAACATCGTCCCTCCCTCTTTAATGGCTCGTGAATGTGCGCAACTCGTTAATTCGCTTTTCGGTGGTTGTTTCTTTCTCTGACTTGGTTGGTGGTTTGTTGTGCGGCCGAGAAGAGTTGAGAAAGGGAGGGGGGGGGTTAAAAAAGGAATGTGAACCCAAACCCGCACGTTGTCGTGAAGCCGTTTCCCCATCGTAATGACACGCGAGCGGCGAACCGTGTTGGTCTCCCATCCGGCCCGAGGGCGGCCACCGCCATTGACCGCTCGCTCTTTCTCTCTCTTTCTCGTTTACTACCGAACCTGGCGAGAGAGAGAGACACAAAGGGAAAATGAGAGTAACTGGTGTTTGTTATTGGGTTGGGGTGTTTTCGATTTGCGTTTGTGATGAGATTGTTGAACGCTGCAAAGTGTGCTTGGTTAGCGATGCGTCGGGCCGCGGGTTCGGATCCCGGGCGATGTTGATTATTATACACTGTCATATCACTGGATTATGACTACCCGCTTAGTAATGGGAGTAGCCACCCTTCGCCGCTATAACTGCCGCTAGGCGTCGTGGCATGGACGCAAGAAGTGCGCGGTATGTGTCCGATGGTATGGCAGTCCATTCCGCTTGAAGCGCTATCCACTTATCGATTAAGGTGCTTCTACAGATGTTCGATTGGATTGATGTCCGGCGAATTAGCGGGCCAAGGGAGCACTCGAGAGTCAGTAGAGTGTTCTTCGAACCAATTTAGAAGGAGACGTGCCTTGTCCTGCTGGAACACACCACCTGGTCCGCTACATTCAAATTGCCCTCTAGACGTGGGCCTAACTGCTCCCAACAGAAGTTCCCCCACATATGCACACTACCCCCACCAGCCTGTTTGTGGCCCACAGTAGCCTCCTGCAGTCTCTTTTCTTGGCGTTCACGACGCACTCGCCATCGCCCGTCAATCTTATGGAGCTAAAACTTGACTGAAGGCGATCTTAGCCCACTCGTCTGTGGTCCAATGGCGGTGCTCACGCGCTAAGTCTAGGCGTCGTTGACGATGACCCTTGGTCAACATGGGTGCAGCAACCGTGCGTCGACTGTTCAGGCCCATCCGTAGCAGGGTGCGTGCGACGGTAATGTCGGATACACGCCTGTTGGCACCACTGTTGAATCTGGTGGTCAGTCGATGGACGATGGCTCGTGACCCTTTACAGTGATGGCATTGGGACGCGATTTCTGTCCCTGCTGTCCACTCTTTGTACACCTTCACTACAGCGGACCGTGAGCAGTTCACAAATCGCACTGCCGTTTCGGAGATGGTGCCACCCTTGCTGCGATAGCGTATTATCATCCCTTTTTGGATGTCCGTTACATCTGGACGTTTACCCATTTTGAGGCTCGTGCACCAGCCGTTTGATGCACCAGCCTGTTATGCAAACTTTGCAATGTGTAATCGTTGTTGGGGCGAACCCAGCATGTGCCTTGAAGGGGTGCTGGTCATAATTCATTGATATGACAATGTTAAATTTCGAAGGCAAAGCTTTCATCATTCGGCAGGATCAGGGAGGACACGGTAAGACCAAAGTGTATTGATATGAGAAAGTTCGCACAGTCTACCACCAGGTCATGAAACTTGATTTAAAATATTTTTTTTTTTTTTTGGTGGGGCGGGAGGTGAGGATCCTTAAAATCTTAATTACTCCAAAATGACTCTTCGCAGTCGGTTTCTGTTCATAAAAGGTACACTACATGATCAAAGGAGTTGCGACACCTATTTGAACACCTACCGTAATTGTGGGACTGGACTGGGCCTGCTCATCAAGGTGGACGGAAACCTCAATGCTGATGGGTACAGGACCATTCTGGAGATGACGGGGCACTTCCAGCGTTGTGGACGGGTCGTTTCTCTTCCAGCACGACAATGCGCCTTGCCACAAAGCAAGATCCATATCCGACTGGTTTGACGAGATGCGGGTTGAAGAACTGGATTGGCCCGCCCAGAGTCCTGATCTCAACCCCATCGAACATGTTTGGGAAGAATTGGAACGACGTGTGAGATCCAGGGTGGTTCGCCCTACATCTGTCCAGGAACTGACCACGACACTCCTCGAGGAATGAAGGTCAGTACCTTAAACTTGTGGACAGTATACCAGTGATAGCAGCTCGGGGTGGTCCTACACGCTACTGATTGAAGCTTTTTGCGGCTTTACGGTAGAGCAACAGGTGTCCCAACTCCTTTGATCGTCTAGTGTGCATGCTAAAATGACCTTTCCCTCCTGTTGATCTTTCTCATGGCGTGCAGATGTCGAACCACACTCGATTATGATGTCCACGGGTGGTGCTGCCTGGTTTGGCTTCCACTTGTTGCCGTAAGGCCGCGTCATCCGCTTCTTTGGGTCTTCCGCTCCTTGACCATGTCTCCAGACGAAAAGCGGGAGAACCGCCGTCGTGCTGTCCGTTCATTGGTCACATCCTGACTCGTTTTCTGTATTTGTCAGTTCTCAGGAAACTTCATTCGATATCGGATACTAAGCACTATTTTATTAGGTGGAGTAAGATATCCCGTCCAAGTGCCTTTCTGCAAGATGTGGTCTAATATTAATCAACAGCGAGAATTAATTCAAGCACCCAGCATTTGTGCATTGCCTCTTAAATAAGGACACTTCACTGTTTTATTGTTGTTGCAAGACAGAGAGAGTATTTTCAAAAGCAACCGAGCCGTGTTTTTTTTTTTTTTTAAAAAGGATAGGCCAGACAGTGTCTCAGAATTTGAGCTCGCTTGTCTGGCAGCAGTGGACCTTATCTGCATTTTGAGTGAGTAAGTGAGCGAAACCCGTGGAAGAGGGAGAGCGAGCGAGACGTGTCGGTCAATTAGCGGCCGTGGTTCTGTTCACTTTGTCGTTGAGTGTGGCCGCCAACATGTGCCTCGAATTAGGAGGGGGAAAATCGAAGACGTATAAATAGATGGCTCGCGAAGAGAAGGAGGAGGTGCCTTCTGTCGTTGTCTTTCCTTCGAATCCTTCGTCCACTATCCCCGATTTGGTCGTCTCTGGGATTCAGGAAGCCTGCGCGATTAGAATTTCTTCGTTTTTCCCTTCGAAAGAGGGAGGGTTCAAACACGTTGAAATAAATGGAGGATTTCTTAATTCCGCATTTTCGATTCCAAATTCACAATTAGCCGGATAAATATATTTCAGGTTTAATGGAGAATTGAACAAAATAACCCAACCGACTCCACAATCTCTATTCGAAGCAAGGACTTGATTGATGAGCGTCGTCCCTAGGTCGGACTTTATATTAAATTAAATGGCCTTGCTTCAAGAGGTTTTTCAGTTGTAGGGCCTGAAAAAGGCGATCTGGCTGTTAACACGATCTGGTATGTCATCGAACGAAATAAAAGCACTGGTGGAGGATTGGGAGCTCATATTTTCATTAAAATTAATGTTTGCACTCACAGCTCTACTAATCCTTTTTTGTGTCTCTTTTTATAAGTAAAATCAGTTACAATCAACAAGCGGGAAACTATTTTTTTGAACCCCCCCCCCCACCTTTTATTTTTTGAACCGAAGCAGATATGTCAATTTTGATGAATCCAATGAATAGGAAGTTGTGGGTGGCCTATCCCATGGTGCACTTTTCATCATCCCAAATATGCAAATTAGGACACATTCAAAATTTATCTCAAAAACCGTAAGGGATAGAGAGAAAAAAAACCCAATTGCAGACTTGTTCAGCATAAAAAAACAAACAAAACAAAAAAAATATCATCCAAATCGGACCAACCAATCGCCCACAATCAGAAGATCATGTTGACCATTTCCGGAACAGTGTAGCTTGCCATCCTGGAATTGTTCTGTCTTCTGTGTGCTATAAACAGTTCACCACGTGATTGTCGGTGATTGGTTGGTCCGATTTGGATGATTTTTGTTTTGTTTCGTTTGTTTTTTTTATGCTGAACAAGTTTGCACTTGAGTTTTTTTTCTCTATCCCTTACGGTTTTTGAGATAAATTTTGAATGTGTCCTAATTTGCATAGTTGGGATGATGAAAAGTGCACCATGGGATAGGCCACCCTCAACTTCCTATTCATTGGATTCATGAAAATTGACTATCTACTGCCCTAATATGCAGTTAGTAACATTTTCCAAGGTTAAAATTTATGCACTGGGGTACCATTTAGTACTATTTTTTCGAAATGAGTTCTATTTTGTTCTTCTTGCTTTTCGATTAAATCCCGGTGGAGGGTTCTGCGCTTTAATGGAGATTAAACTAAAAAGGATAGAGAGAAACATTCTTTGCGATCCATGCATGAAAATTTTTCGACGGATGGTTGGGTGGGTAAATTTTTCCTTCTGTAGAAACGTGAATAGTTTAAAATGGCCGCCTTTCAGGGAATAATAGTGCTAAACGGGTGATGAAAATTGTCGAAAACATTAACGCCGACATCATCGAATGACTGCGAGCGAACTCTCTCTTTTTTAAAGAGAGAAATTATGGGAGAGGAAGTAATTGAGATGAATTATTTCCTGGGAAATGGGGAAAAGAAGAAGAAATATTTAAAAAAAGCAAATTGTTTTGATTATGCGAAATGTAAGCGGATGGAGTCATTTATTGCCGTTTAGTGTTGTTTTAAATTGGCCGCTTTTTAAAATGAACGAAATATTTAAGAAGTGGCTTATAAAATATGAAAAAAGTCTTTAGTTGGAAATCCCATTATGGTGTAAGCGTAAATGTTATTCGAGCGTATTAGATTATTGTTATTATTATGGTAATGCGGAGGGCTATATAGATGAGATTAGTTGTGCTTGGATTGTTTTTGTACTAGGAAACGCCGTGTCGTTCTCTCATGGATAATCCCGAGCAGAAGAGCGAATTAGACTGCTTTTCTCACTATAATTGCCAGTCATGCTTCAAGTCCGGTCATTATTTATTTTATAAGGTTTCTATGAATTGATGGCCGATGAAATCATAGCTTCCGCTTGGAGCAGACAGAATTAACAGGGGAGAAATTGCTTTTTGGGAGATATCATATAAAGGCGACCGCTCGCCTCGTTTGATTAAGCAAGGAGAAATAAGCTTATATACGAAATAGTCTTTGAACCAGGCTGTATTCGTAATCGTACACTTAGCTCATATGATGGATTGTTACTTAATGGATTGTCGTGATCATGCTATGATGTTATAAATTACGCAGGCTAACAAAAGATAACTTTTTAAAAGTTAAGAGCTGATTCTTATGCTTTTTTGTGCTGAATTCGTAACTGAGCACAGATTTCTTATTTTTCAATGAAACATTTTAAATTATTCAGAGTTTGAGGTCTGATAAATTTCCTTGTGGCCCAACAATGTAGTAGATACTTGAACATTGCATCCGCTTCTCTTCACATTTCTAGAGTCCCTGTAAGTAAAACGAGTAATGACACTCCATTCTTTCCTATGGAAAGTGAATTCAGCCAGTTAGGGCCGTTTATCAAATCACGTGACAACCCACCAAATGGATGCTCTCAGTATTTACAGGTATTCACGAACGTCGTAAAGAATGAATTTTTATGATGTTAAAACGGTAAAAACTGTGATATTAAAAAAATCAGATTTCTCACTTCCTTTATCACTTTACAAGTTCTTATTTTTAGTTGAATTGAATTTTTAAAATAAATTTGTAATAAAATATTTAACAAGCCGGCTTGGTGGCCAAGAGCATTAAGAGCAGGTCGAAACCAACGAGTCGCGGGTTCGAATCCAGCTGAGGGCATGGATGTTTTTGTTTGTCCCTTTTCATTACCATCCTTTCATCATTTTCATCCATACTCTGGAACTAACAATTCCAGTTTCAAATTTAATCAGGTATATACAGATTCTCCCCTCTTCAAATTTCAGTTAACACAGTATTAATTCACGTGCTCTCTAGATAGCCAAAATCGAATAAGAAGAAAATATTTAACAGAAGTGCGAACTTAACAATTTGTAATAAATATTGCTTTCAAAAATTAAAAAAAATACGGCCTAAGCATTTGTATGGAATTATTGATTATGTATTGAGCAAAGTGATGTTCAAAAAAGAGCAGTTTTTCTCATGGAATTTTTTAATCTCACACTTAAATAAATTATTTTTTAATAATTTTCATTTGGTAATAAATTTCCATACATCTTTAGAAACACAATTATTTTCCCTCGTAATTACTAAAATTCAATCAAATTTGCAGTTTTTCCCATAGGATAACAGTATACATGGCTGCCATATACACCCAAGATGGCGGCGCGTCATTATTCGTTTTACTTACAGGAACTCTACACATTACTTTAAAATTGCGTCCTCTATGTGAGTAACTTGGAAACGTGACGTGATAGAAAAAATGTAAAAGCAGATTCGGATTCGGCGCACTAAAAACCACCTGAATAAGGCAAACTTCATTCAAAAAGTTTTTCCATCGTTGGTTGACCGTGAATGATAACTTTTGCAGTAGATTTTTTTACGAGGATTATCGAATACATTTGTATTTCGTTTATTTTGCATTTGTTGAGAAAAGTTATTTTAAATAATTTTTAAAAAGTCACTTATTTAGGTAGCGACCAAAAGTCAACCTCCCCTCTCCCCAATTTTTTAAATGGAAAAATTGATTTTCTCGAACGTAGTATTTAGAAAGTGTAAAAGAGCTCTATCTTCTTTCGTATCTAATCATTTCCGATCGGATGATATATCACATACCGTAAATTGGGGTTACTTGAACCCAAATAGCAAGCATTTTGAAATAATTCTTCCTGTTGATAGACTTAACACTAATTCTGCTGTTAACTTAATTTATATTAAATTTGTTACATTTTCTTTTAACTTGCACCCACGCTACATTTGCAATGGATTAAGCAATTATAATGGACAGTGGGTTCATGTTCGACCTACGTTTTGGAGATGAAACACTTGCCAGACATTTTATTTAATTTAATGTGTGACGCATTAGCTAGTGGTGCTATCAATTAGAAAAATCTATCAGCAGACCAATACATTCAGAACTGCAGACTCGGAACGTCTTTGAATTTTTTTTTTGATTTGGGTTCAAGTAACCCCAATTTACGGTAGTTCTAAAAACCCCCACAAGTCCGACCCCATTGGTACAATTTGGCCCAAACTTCATAGTAATGTAGATCTTGCTTAGAGGAATCTGCATACCGAATATCACTCCTTTATATGTATAAATACACGTAGACCTTTTGGTCCCCTCCCATTTCAACCCCCGAAACTCCGACCCCAGTGGGCTAATCAAAACCAAACTAAACAGCGAAGGTGCGCATGCCCGTAGTAAGCTACATTCCGAATTTCAATCTTCTATCTCAAAAAATGCGGAAGTTATGTGAAACCAATAAGTAGCTCTATTCTTCCGCTACTTAATAAATTGTTTGGCTTTGATGAGGCATTTTAAGGCTTTTCTCCCCCCCCCCCCCCCAAGTGAGGGGAACTGTTTTCTTCGTTGTAACCTCCGTGATACTAATAAATGTAAGCTCATATTCGTTTTAAACTTATTACTTAGGAATCACTCTTCAAACGCGCTGTACTAGTTCTCATAGATAATGAAATGTGGACTATAGCGTAAACGTCATCAATTGTTTTGGTTATTTGACGAATCTCTTCAGACTAGGAACGATGTTTTACTCGTACACTTAATAATAATAAGAATAATATATTTGTATGAAGTCCCGATGTTTCCAAGGACTTTCTTTTATAGTCTTTTGGAGGCAGCAGCAACAGTGACAACAAAAGACGAGGGAGCAGCTAGCTATATCGGCCGAGTTTTGTGTCTACGCTTGATTTCCTATGGAGGTTAAGATGAAGTATTGGGGTTGTTCGGTGGCAACGTACTTGTGTTTATTGTGTGTGTGTGTTTGTGTGTTGGTCCCCCCTTCTTTTTATGTGTTTGGGTTTTGAATGCGTCAAACGAGTTTTCCGCTTCGACCGCAGCGACAAACTGCTTCCGCACAATGGCTTCTGAGGGAAGGCGAAGTGTTCCTTGTTCGTTGTTCTTGTATTATATTAAGATGGTATACATAGAATAGAATACAGATAAGGTACTTTTACAGAAGTTATGATTTATAAAAATATAAAGTCTTCTAAAAATTATGAAAGTTACAGTATTTCTTGTTAAACTGATCCATAATGATGCCAGCTAACAAGCAATTCACTACTGACGAAGAGACGAAGATCTGGATGCTAAAAGCAAAGGGGCAGTCAGTTGAAGATATTGCTTCAATTATACATGGTTCTGTATTTGGAATTTACAAAGTTCTAGCAAGACGCGAACATCATGAAGCACAGCCACGCACTAAACGATCCAGAGCAACCTCATCCCAGGCGAATCACCAGACGAATCATCAGACCGGCGTCCAAAATCAGTTTGTCTGTTAGGCAAATTTCTCAACAGAATAAGCTAGCATCAAAAGACACCTGAACACATTGAAGCACGTTTGATTTGGGCAGAAGCTCAAATGCAATGGAAGGACGAGTGGCTATAAGTTCTCTTTTCAGATGAAATTTAGATGGCCAGTTATTGGTATGACCGGAGAATGGAGAATCGGTGTTTTTTCAGCAGGCAGAATGGGGAAGTTCTGTGATGGAACAACATCATTGGAATTTCTTTTGGTCGTCAGAAGGCTGAAAATTATCAAAAAACATTGGCTGACAATTTCTTAGCATTTCGTGAGATGATTGGCGGACCAGCGTGGATTTTCCAGTAAGACAACACACCGATCCATAGCGTAGAATCCACAAAATGATAGTTCCAGCAGCATGGGATTCGTGATATGAAGTGGCCTGCAAGAAGCCCAGACCTGAATCGCATTGAAAATCTCTGGGGAATTATGTCTAGGCAAATTTATGCCGATGCAAAGCAATACTCATGTGTGGATGAACTGAATGAGGCGATTTCTGATTGTTGGTACAATACAGTCTCGTATGGAGCCACAAGTGCTGACAAATTTGGTTGTTTCGATGAGTAATAAACTGCTAAATGCTCTCACCATCACTTAATTACAGAAGCGAATGTCTTTTTGCTACTGTCATCAGCAATACAATGTGAACAGTAGTCAAGTACAATCAAAGTTATTTTTTGACGTAGTCACCGTAAAGATTGAGTCAGCTTTCATACCGGTGGACGAGTTTACCTATGCCATCTTCATAGAAACTTGCTGCCAGCATGTTGAAATAGGTCTCCATGGCGTAATTTTGAAAGAAGAGCAATGCTGTCTTCTGGAGTTTTGATTTGGGACAACGCACAGCCGCATGGGGTAACCCAACAGCTTCTTGAGCGAGGAGGAGGAAGAGACTGATTCCACTATTTCCACAACGAGTTTATTTGACATTTCCAAAGCATCCACAGATCGGCAAGCCAGTCTTTGTTCTTATTTTTTTTTTTAATATATTTTAAGTACTCTGTCAGCTTCTTGAGCAGTTTCAATGGGAAGTGTTCTATCACCTGGCATACCGGGCTTTGCAAAAGTTCTGTTACACTCTTTACATCCCCCAAAAAATGGACTGCTCATGATTTGGATAATTCCATTTCCACAAAGGATCAAATAATATATTGGAAATTACGTGTTAACCTCTGAGTGATCCTAATGTCCACGACAAAAGCGATGGAAACGAAACGAGTAGAGATCGCTGCTCTCCTGCGCGCGGCCCACACGAAGTCCGAGATTGCCAAGCTCCTCAAAGTCAGCCGGATGACCAGCCACAGAGTTGCGGACAGGCTCAAGAATGGGAGAGACCTTAAAGATCAACCTCTTTCAGGTAGACCTGAAGTCGTCAACCGTTTGGCTGTGAGAAAAGCCTTCGAACAAGACCCGACGCTCAAAATGACTGCGCTCGCAAAGAAAAAGAAAATTTCGGTGTCCACAGTGTCCAGAGCGGTCAAAGAAGTAGGTGGAAAGTGCGTGAGGCCTCTGCTGACGGATCGGATACGGGAACGACGTCGGGAGCGCTGTCGCCGTCTTCTCAACGACTTCAAGAGTCATGGCGAGCGAATTGTCATGTTCTCTGACGAAAAGACCTTCACGGTCGATCCTGTCGTCAACAAGCAAAACGACTGCGTGGTAAGCTTCGGCCAGGACATCTCCAAGGTCCGCTACGTGTCTACAACCAAGCACCCGGCCTCTGTGATGATGCTCGGAATCGTGGCGTCGAATGGCGAGAAAATGCCACCCGTGTGGTTCCCAAGTAGATACCGGCTAACGGCGGCTGATTACAAGGACATCCTGGCCACAAAAGTGAAGAAATGCGGACTACATCTTTCAACAGGACCGTGCCCCTGCCCACACGGCCAACACTGTGCAAAACTGGTTGGGGTCCAACGTGACCTTCTGGTCGAAGGGCTTTTGGCCTCCGCAGTCGCCAGACCTCAATCCACTCGACTACAGCTTGTGGGCGCATGTCGAGGGGAAGGCCTGCAAGGTCCGTCACAGCAACGTCGACGAGCTGAAAACATCTGTCAATCGTGTGTGGACCAGAATGAGGAAGGACTACATTCGCAAAGTTTGCAAGGCTTTTCGGCCTCGACTGGAGCGGGTTCTTGATGCAGATGGTGGCTACATTGATTAAATGACTAATTACAAGATGGCACAATAAAAACATGTCTAACTGCATCGTGAACATCGTTGTGTCCATTTCTTTGAGGGTCGTCACGAGTGTAACAGAACTTTTGCAAAGCCCGGTACACCCGAGAGCTGGCACCGTGTGACTTCATCTTTTTCGCACGAACGAAGAGCTTCAAGAAGCCATGGAGATGTATCTCAACAAACGTTTATGAAGAGGGTATTGGAAAGCCGTTCGCCGGTGTGACAGATGCCTCAATCTCTACAGTGGCGCTGTCGAAAAGTAATTTTACTCTACCCACTTGTCTTTATTTTATGCCCCATCGGAGGTTGAAAAGGAATAGCCCTCGTATTATTAAGTTCTCAGAACTGAACCATAGCTGCATATCTCGCGATCTCCGCCCCCACCGTCCACTTGTTACTTAGCGCCCCCCCCCCCACTGCCCAATTGCTATTTAACGCCCCCTCTAACGAATCTGCCGCCCCTTAGGGGGCGATATCTCCCACTTTGAGAAACACTGCCTTAGATGTTAAATTATTGATGGAAAAATAGTATAAGTAGATTTGTAATATATCCAGTTGATTTGTAATATATCCGTAAATATTGGCCCAATTTTTAAACATTTTTCAAATGTATACTTATATTGAGAACTGAATTTAAGTATATTAAGAATTTTTAAATCGATCGCATTTTGGAGAGTATTATTATCCCGCCATAATTTATTCTGCTCGGCTTTTTTTTTTTTTTTTTTTTCCTACTCGAAATTGGATATCCTCCTCCTCGAAATTGGCCCTCTTGACCCGATGACCTCTGCCTGTAAGAGCTCGGGGCTTTGTAACTCACTCTGAAGGGATAAAGATTGAGAGGGGGGATGTGGGGGAGGTTTATTTTTTTGATCCCAGAACAAGGGACGATATTCAAAACCAGAAAGATATCCAGCAGCCAGCAACAAGAACCCTCTTAACAACACATGGGTATTAGAGACCCTAAAGCCCCCTTGGGTGTTTCCGGGGGTTGGAATTCGGGTTTGGGATTATTTTCCAATTGGGGAGAAATAGGATCAATTGGGTTTCGGAGAAGTAGTCTCGTGATGTAATAATATACTGTTAAATGTATAGGTTTATTATTATTATTCTTTGTGGGGGGGGCCATGATATAAAAAATTAAGTTTAGCGTGCGTGGAGTGTGTTGGCTTGTTATTGAATTTCGCGAAAAATAATTTTTTGCTCAGCTTGGGTTTTTTTGGTTTTTTTTAAAATAAATTATTGCTTATCTTGTTTCCATTATAATTTATAAGTTTTTTTTTTTTTAGTTTATTGTTTGGTGAAGCGGTTATTTTATTTCATTTTTTTTTTCCACTTGATATCATTTTTTGAATTGAAACCAGTCCTAATAATAATAACAAATTTTCGTGGAATGTGGAGGAGGGTTTGTGTGTGACTCTCGTGTTTTGATTTTGCGGAGAAGTGAAAAATTTTTTTACTCGCCGACCCTTAATAGTTTTGGAATTAACAGGTGACCTGAGTAGTAGTCACCCACTGCGGTGGTAATTTATTTATTTTTTTTTTAATTTTTATTTTTTATTTATTTATTTATTTATTTTGCGTCCAGGGTCGCTGTTCTGACCTCGGCCTGTCGTTAAAAACCGCCTCTTTACCTGCGGCTGTCATTTTACATAACATTTGTTCTAACCCAAAAGGAGAGAAGCGGGAACGAAAGGATTCGAAAACTATGATTCTGAGGTCGTTAAAGTTTTTGGTAAAAATCCTTAAACTTTTGTACATCAATTGCGTGCCCCCCCCCCCCCCCAGGTTTTTGGACACGAGAAAATTCGAGAGATAACTCTAAATGTAGCCAATTATGTGCAGATAAGCATTTTGATAATTTTAAAAAAACTTAAAACTTCAAGAAATTGATTATTCAACGTTCTGTCTCGTATGCCGCTAATTGGGAATTGCTTTGCCATCGAAAACTCTCAACACCAAGCATCAGCAGGCATCATTGAGGTACTAGCAGAGGCACCCGGCGTTGCCCGAGATAATTACAGTTGTAGGTTAAACAGAACAAACAACATAGAAAGAAAAATAACTCCGAAAACACTATTCCACATAATAAATTTTAATGACTCAGATGTACATTTCGGAAACAAAGTTTCCATCATCAGTGAGTAAAGAACAACAAGAGAAGCCGAGTATTTATAATATACTAGCAAAGGTACCCGGCGTTGCCCGGGATAATTACACTTGTATGTAAATTAAATTTTGCAATATCCTAAAAATAAACACCTGAAAATTCTTAGAATTAATACAGTAAAAATTCTTAATGAAAATTCGAAAAAAATCTTTTTAAAGGCTCACAATGGCTGGACCTCTCCAATAATTTCTTACTCACGTAATCTTACCTCAGATGTATACTTAGTGTTGTTGCAATTTCCACTCTTCTCTCGATGTGTTGAAGCAAAACTTGGCCATTCATCACTTTGTGCAGTCTAGCGGTCGCCGATTCTTCTATTTACTTGCTTCCCATTTGCTCAATACATCACGGAGCTAAAGGAGTGCTTCCTCTGTCGTCTTTCCACTCTTTCTCAATAGTCTGCTAACTCTCCATTATCTCCAGTTACTGATCATTTTTAAAGATTATCAAGAATTTGTTAAGTACTAAGAACTCTCTTTTCTAAGAAAAGCCTGAATAACAGGAATTCTATGCATTGTTACAAATTGAAACTTATCCATATTACATCATCATTTTATGTTCATTGTTATAATTCTTGGAAAGATTGCTTTAACATTACATCATCATTCTGTGCTCATTGTTATTGGTGAATTGCGCGTTGATACCATTGTTGATGCGAACACGATGGGCCTATTGTTGCACAAACTTTGCCTTGCATTGTTGGTCATGAGATATATATTGTTGGTTCATGCAGTGTGTTTGTGAATTGCGTGCTGATACCATTGTTGATACCTATTGTTGTACAAACTTTGCCTTGCATTGTTGGTCATGAGATATTTCTCATTAAAATGCCTTGCCATAACCATGAATATCGATTTTTTATCTGAAATCTGAGGTAGACAGTGACCTTCCTCATGCTTTGAAGGTCATGTATGCGAAATTTCATCAAGATCGGAATAAAACTGTAGATTTGTATAAAAAACATACACACAGACCCACAGACCCACAGACCCACAAACATCCTTCTTTATATATATAGATAGATACTCGGCTTCTCTTGTTGTTCTTTACTCACTGATGATGGAAACTTCGTTTCCGAAATGTACATCTGAGTCATTAAAATATGTGGAATAGTGTTTTCGGAGTTATTTTTCTTTCTATAGTTGTGTCCACAGTTTTTGGCTTGATTCCATTGTATCTAAGAACAAACAAGCTCATGAAGTTAAATAATAAATTTGTTTTCAGTAATTCTACAATTTCCGTCTATAGACGAAGCAGTTGTTCAGATGTTTCCGATGCTCGGATGACTTTTTATCATCTCTGCCCACTACTCATTCATTTCATCGCTGGCATTTCGATAGATATGAATTATTGTTATAATCCTTCGAATTAGGACATAACGCCATACGGTTCTTGAGTTTATGTATGCTATGTTATCGGTTATGTCGTCAACTGTAGCTCGAACGAAGGGACTCGTCCTCTGTCATATTTCACTCTTTCTCAATAGTCTGCTAACTCTCCATTATCTCTAGTTACTGATCATTTTTAAAGATTTTTCAAGAAATTGTTAACTTCTAAGAAAAGCCCGAGCAACAGGAATTGTACGTACTAGTAGGACCCGTGGAAATTCCATGTTCGTCCATGCGGATGCAACAGCTGTTCCCAGTTGATGCTTATTGGATGGTGGTGGATCCATGCCTCGAATAACCCGTTCCAGCTCATCCCAAAGATGTTCGATTGGGTTCAAATCCGGGGACTGTGGTGGCCAGAGGAGTAAGTTGAATTCATTATCGTGCTCCTGGAAGGATACGAGCCTTGTGACACGAAGAAGTGTCCTGCTGGAAGTATCCTTCCGATGGGGGAAACACAGTAGCCATGAAGGGTTGAACGTGGTCTGAAACAGTGTTCAGGTAGCCCAGACCATTAAGGCGTTGTTGATACAAGTATTATATATTAGGCACTTTATTAAACTGTTACATATCGGTGATGGTCCTTCCCAGTATTCTCGTATCGTAGACTTTCTCAGCGCTTATCAAAGTAGCCATTCCTTTACACTTAAACCAATTTTTGATCTTAATTAGCGCTAAATTGACGAAGATGGTGTAAAAGGAAGTATTTCTAGATTGTGGCAATCTTTCCCTCATCTTTTTTCTTTCTTTCTTTTCTTCCTCGCTCGACCAGACAGACAATGGCCGATTGTGTTGGGTGATGAACTCCTTGTTCGGCTCGGCAATTTGATTTCCACTTTCGCACTGTTCGAGAACTCTTTCCGTTTTCCCC
>JAHWFO010055111.1:174066-235253 GCA_023313115.1 Rhysida immarginata | reverse complement strand
TTTTAATAGAATTTTGGAGGCCTATTGGTTAATCTTTTCGATTTTGGAGGCCTAGTGACGAAGCTTCCGAATTTTGGAGGCCTGCTGGTTAATTTTCCGGATCTTGGAGTTCTATTAAATATCTTCCGGATTTTGGAAGTCTAATAAAGCATCTTTCGTGTTTGTTGGAGGCCTTTTAAATAATTTTCAGGATTTTGAATTTCTACTAAGGGGTCTTCCGGGTTTTGAAGTCCTATTAGTAGTGTTCTGGAGGTCTGTTGATTAATCCTTTGGAATTTGGAGGCCTAATAAAAATCTTTCGGGTATTGAAGAGCTGTTAGCGAAGCTTGCGGAATTTGGAGGCCTCTTTACTGAATCTTCCGTATTTTGGAGGCCTGTTAGATATTCATCCGGATTACTGAGGCCGGTTGGAAAATCTTCCGGAGTTCGGAGGTCTATCAAACAATTTTCCGGAATTTGGAAGTCTAATAGAGAATCATCTTCTGTTATTTAGTTAGGCCTTATTGGTTAATCTTTCGGATTTTGAAGGGCTATTGGCGAATCTTCCGGACATTGTTGAAATCTTCAGTACTTTAGATGCCTGTTAGATATTCATCCGGATTATGGAGGCCTGTTGGCGAATGTTCCGGATTTTGGAGACTTGTTGGTTAATTTTCAGGATTTTACAAGTTGGGGGGGGGGGGGAAAATGTAAAATAGTTTTTTATTAGAAACAAAAAAAAAAAAATGAAAAAAAAAAGTCCAGGGGAAAAAAAAGGTATTTTACGCCCCCCCCCTCCCAAGTTACGCCCCTAAATTTTATTTTAGAATCTTATGGATTATTGATCTCTGTTAAGAGGCCTTCTGATTTTAGAATTCTTTTAGTAGAATTTTGGAGGCCTATTGGTTAATTTTCCGGATCTTGGAGTTCTATTAAATATCTTTTCCGGATTTTGGAAGTCTAATAAAGCATCTTTCGTGTCTGTTGGAGGCCTTTTAAATAATTTTCAGGATTTTGAATTTCTACTAAGGGGTCTTCCGGGTTTTGGAGTCCTATTATTAGTGTTCTGGAGGTCTATTGATTAATCCTTTGGAATTTGGAGGCCTAATAAAAATCTTCTGGATTTTGGAGACCTGTTGGTTAATCTTCCGGGTTTTGAAGAGCTATTAGCGAAATTTGGAGGCCTCTTACTGAATCTTCCGTATTTTGGAGGCCTGTTAGATATTCATCCGGATTACTGAGGCCGCTTGGAAAATCTTCCGGAGTTTGGAGATCTATCAAACAATTTTCCGGAATTTGGAAGTCTAATAGAGAATCATCTTCTGTTATTTAGAGGCCTTATTGGTTAATCTTTCGGATTTTGAAGAGCTATTGGCGAATCTTTCGGACATTGTTGAAATCTTCAGTACTTTAGATGCCTGTTAGATATTAATCCGGATTATGGAGGCCTGTTGGCAAATGTTCCGGATTTTGGAGACTTGTTGGTTCATTTTCAGGATTTTACAAGGATTTTATGTAGAATAGTTTTTTAGTAGAAACAAAGAAAAACAAATGAACTTAGATCAGGGAAATAATAGAGGAGGTTTGTCCGAACCCCCTCCCCTAGTTACGTCCCTGAGAAGTATGGTTTGTTCTTAGCTCTATGGTTTCTATAGTCTACTATAGAGAAAGCGCAGAAATATGGTTTGTCCGAAGTAAATCAATAGAGGAGATACGGGTTACATTACATTTATTCACAAAATCAAAAAATGGTTATGCAAATGTTTGGTAATGAAATTTGTTTATAAATCAGTGAGTCGTTGCATTAAATATTACCATTCTCATTCATTCATACCATTTTGAGTGTGAAAAGCAGTATAGTACAACTAAGTATTCGCCTAATGTGTGAGTAATTAAGTACTTGAGATATTTATTCAAAGTCTGACCTATTTATACCAAATGAGATAGTTAATATTGGGGAACTCTGTGTATTATTAATTTAGTAATAGAATTTCCATAGGGAGACTTTGGCTTGACCAATTAGCATCCATTGAGTCGATTACATATTCCGAGCTTAGAGGATGTGATTGAAGTCGGATTAAGTCGGTATTATCGAATTGAAAATGTTAAAATATTTCGAATTCCGGTCACAGATTAAGAGGTTGGAAATGGAAATGTCTTCTCTCCCATTTGGGTTGTTAGGTTTATCGTTCCTACTCTCCCTCTCTCTCTCTCTCTCTCTCTCTCTTTCTAAATAGAAGAAGAGGAATATTTTTCTAAGTTGGAGGGAGTGTTGTGTGTGAGACGAATTTTCTTTCCTTCCTCCTTTGTTTGTTTGGAAGGATGTCACCATAAACAAGTTTCCCTCGTCCTCTGAAAAGAGGTGAAGAATTGAGGGACCCTGAAGAATTGACCCCCCCTTGAGGGGGTCAAAGGGAAAGTAATGGTGCGAGTCCCCATTCAGTCGGCTGTAGAAGTAGCCAGGTTGATTCACTCTGCTGGGTTCTCTCTCGCTCTCTCTCTCTCTCTCTCTCTATTAACTTGGTGTGATGGCTCTTTTAAACAGAAGTTGTTGGTTTGGAAGATTAGCTTTGGAGTTAATGTTCATTACACTGTGGAACTGATTTTCATTAGTTTTGTTCCTTAGTGTATTTCTTGATTGCTAGGGATTCAGAACTATAGAAAATGGCTATTCCCCGCAAATGTTGTTGCTTTTGTGATGCATTTAGGAAGGAGGGGGGCTGATTATGTTTGCAGTATAATCGCATATCCTGCTAAACTACCTCACGTTTGCATTTTAAGTGTGAATTATAAAGAAGTAATAAAAAGGTCTATTAAAAGTTTGAGGCGCATAATAAATAAAATACGTAGATAATCACGCCTAATACAAAATATTGAAGAAAAAAAGAATTTATTAAGGTGGTACCGGTAAAATTTATCCAGACCGCACGTGAGAACTGCTGATGTTAAACCAAATTTTCGAGTCATAAGTTAAGATTGGGATTATGCTATTTCCAACCAGTTCAATGAGAGTTTCCGAGGAAAACTTACCCATGCTCTTCTGATTTTAGTTTATACACTTGAAAGATGCATTTTGAAAGAGAATTTATTGTCTTAAGTGAATGTCTAAATCTGTAATCGAGTTGGCGCCAGGAGTAATATTTTATGATAGGTAAATATGATGAACATAACGCAGATCGGTACAATCTTGTTTTTTAATAATAATAATAATACTTGAAAGTAAATAAATTTATAGGGTGAACATAAAGTCTTGCCCTGATAAAGAAAATTAATAAAAAAAAAACAAACCTATCTCAGATTCATACCGATTTTTGTATTATGATCTTCATCTTAAAAAGTTTTTCTTCAAATCGTTAATACACTTCAACATAGGCATCTTTCGTAGTTCTGGGAACATCTAAGCGATATTCCATTTCTCGCCACGTATTCGCCAGCCTGTCTTTTGTTACCGTCAATATAGCGTCTGTTATTCTTGCTTCTAATGTGTTCACATCGGAAGCCTGTGTGGCAAACACTTTATCCTTAACTTATCCCCACAGGAAAAAATGAGGTGTGGGTCACCACCCGACTTTCTTATACGTAAATATCCTGGTCCAAATATAGAAAAAAATTAAACAACCGTCTAAAATGGCTACTTCCGATAGAAATTTTATGATAAAAGTTACTTCAAATTAGCTTCCAAACACTTTGGTATAGATTCCAAATTATCCTATACCATTTTCTTTCGCCTATTTTAGCAAAACACTGGATTTTGATAAGAGTAAAACTGGTATTTCCGGTTGGAATTTTGAAAAATTGCGTAAGCAAAAGTTATTAAAATTAACTTCTAAATACTTTTGTATACTTCACAAATTGTCTTATATCGTCTTATTTCGCCTGAATTAGCCAAAAACTGGATTTTGACACACGTAAAACTGGTACTTCCGGTTGGAATTTTGAAAAATTTTCTTAACAAAAGTTGTTTAAAATTGAAATTGGAGCACTTTTTAGTTCCTTCAAAATTTTCATAAACGCAATGTTTAACGAGATATTTCAAAATTTATATTTTGGCGCTGGAGTAAACTGGCACTTCCGGTTCACCGATTCCACTGGAAAACAAATACAGACAGACACACAGACGTTTTCAGAAATCACTTTTTCGTAATCTAGGGACCCTAAAACGTGAAGATCAGTGAAAATCTGGAGGTCGACATTTTTCCTTATACTATGTAGAAGAAAGTAAAAGTCTAAGGTTGGTATGTCCGGAGACCATGGGGGCCATGCTGTAGACCATCTCTTACAAAACCATTTATTGGGAAACGTTGAATCGAGGAGTTGCTTTGAACTCATTGAGCTTTCTCTATCATAGACGCCATTTTCAATATGACCGATATTAACGCCACCTACATCGCTTTGGCTGCTACCGTACCAGCGGTTTATAAACTTCTTGAGATGGAGATCTTAATTCAAAAAGCCGTATATATATATATATATATATATCAATTAACAATTAACACACCAAGTGAACTTTTTAAAAGAAATCTTTACCTACTGCTTTCCCAGAATGCGATTAGTTCATTTACATATGGACTAATCGTATCTTACAAAGGGGTTGGATACCATGGAATCTCCTTGACGAAGTTTGTTCTAAGACTTTTCAACAAACAAGCACGTGTACCTTGAAATTTCTTTGCAAACGATTACTTTAAAAGTTATTACAGTAGATTGCTTGTGTTAATTGTTAAAAAAAAAAAAATCTAGGCCTACCGACGCACACTGCGTCCCGGTGTCATTTGATTGTTCAATGCAGTATTGGAAGTAAACGGAGCTGCGGGGACCCCATGTTCATATGACAAAAAATACTTCTAAGGACCTCTTCTATCATCTCCCAAAAAATCTGTACTCAATTCAAAAACACCTTGTACATATATATATTTTTTTTTACTAATTTTGTTTATCGGTAAAGACTTTACGTCCACCCTGTATACTATCAAGATTAGTCAGAAACAAGTTAAATAGACGGGAAGCTGTTGATACGTCCTGAGGAACGGCTGGAGATTTGAACAAAGAAGATAGCGGATAGAAAAGAAAACAAAGAGTACATGCAGTATTGATATTAATGTCGAAAGAAATTTAAGAAATACCAGCCTTTCTACCTATTTCAGCCGCTGATGATGCAGAGTTAAGCGTGGTTCCCACATGCGCAAAAACAACGGCAGAAACCACAAAGCAGAAAAATTTTATGACGTCAGTTCTTGGTTTCGTCTCTTCTGCCCGACTGAAAATTTCTGCTTTTTGGAGTTGGGTTGAGTTCAACGTTTGTGGCAGACGCAGGGCCGAAACTGTTGCTCAGCCAATAGAAAACGGCCTCTGCAATGACGTCACAGTTACGTCCTCTCTCTCTCTCTCTCTCTCTCTCTCTCTCTCTCTCTCTCACACACACAAAATAAAAATGTCGGACGCTCAGCTCACAAAAATGAAAAGGCCGAGAAAGAAACTTGATGAAACGCTAATAGATGAGGTGTGAATTATAAATGTATTAATACAATTGAATTAATCAAAATAAATTGAATAAACAACATTTGAATACAAAAATTCGATATGATGATTGATCAGGAATGCACCTATGTGCAGTCGAAGCCGGCCCTTTAGATCGATCGAGTGCATTTGTGTTGGGCAAGAATTACAACAATGGATGGCGCTGGGGTAGCACACTTCTGCTGTCTCATCCTTTTGAGTTTCTGCCATGTGGGACACCTCCAGGAGCAGAAAGTAAAAAGGCAGAAAATAATACGTCCTGGTTTCTGCTCTCTTGTTTTCTGCTACTGGGAACCACGCTTTACTTGCAGTGCGTCGAATCAGTTGTGTTTGCTTGTCTGATAATACTTTTGGTCTTCCAGATTTGGAGTATTATACTGTTGTAATGAATATTTGCAGTGGTGCGTCTAAACTTTTGACAGATGAGAAATTCTCCTCTTTTGCAAATGAATTTTTCGTAAATACTTCCTACCATTCTACTCGACATCTTCATGGTATTGTCATCACGCCTCAGCAAAAAAATTTGCATATAGTTAGCGTGTTCGGTTATTTAGAAAATCAGACAAAATATACTGCGTCTAAATTTTTGGCATGGAATGTAATAGAACTATGGCGAACGGTATCGCAAAGATTAAGTTAAGGAAAGGATGAGACATTGTAGAAGAATGAACATACGCACCTGGCGTATTTGAACGGGTGCGGCAGTCAATACTTCGGCGATGCCGGTGTTGTGTACAAGTAATACACAGTTTGTCAAACGTCATTGTTTGTTGTCTGTCAGTGAAAGCTCAGTCATCAGAGTCAAGCCATTGGACCTTGCAAGCATGTGGTGCGAGATAAGACACACATTGCTTAATAATAGCAAGTTTAATTTTTAAACGCTCTTTAGGCTTGAGTGGGTATGCTAAGTATTTTCAGTTTTAAATTAGTGCTTACACCTCACTATATTATATTTATTTGTTTTACAAATCGCATGTTAATTTTAATTAGGTGAATCAGAACAGTAACACATAGATATCATTTTAATCAAAATAAGCCCTCTTGTTTGAAACTAATTCTAATCTATTATCTTTTTATTAAGCTTTCCATATTAAAGGTGATAGATGATTTCTTTCTTTTTGAATTTCAAAGGGTTTCATATCGCGAAGCTCTGCCAACTATTAACTGCGCGATTGATCGCTTTTCGTCGCGATTAGAAGGTGGGGGGATTCCATCTCCCTTATTTTTTTTTTTTAACTGTACCACTACCCCCGACTCGCAGACCCCCCTCCTCACCCTCCAACCGACGCCCTCGCCGAAAATGAATCAATAGAAGCAGCAGCAGCGCTCGACGAGTGTTGTTTGCGACAGTCGTTCCGCGGCGGCAGTGGCGATGACACCTTGACTGCTAATCGTTGCGTAATTTCATTGGCATCGGGAATCGTCACCTAGGCACGCACACGGTGGGTTAAATACAAGCCACCCACCCACCCTTTTATCTACCCCCAAACCCATCTTCCTCCGCTTTTTGCCATTTGTTTTCAGCCTCGAAATAATTGCCACCGGGAAGCGAGACGAGAATTATTATTATTTCTTTTCTTTTTTTTTTGGGAATTTATTTATTTATTTCCCTTACCATCTCTGCACGCGCCGCCGAACTACATAAATATTTCCCGTTGACAACTCCTCTGCAATTGAGAAATGAAAAGTTTGCGTGGGGGTGTGATCGTAATATATCTTTTCATGTCTATTGCGGTCGTTGCTGCGCTTAGACCTGTCTGTATAGTTATGTCTTGTAGAGCGGGAGTGAGTTTTGAATCGACCTCTTTGCCTTCTGGTTTTTGTGGGGGTTACTATAAGAAAAGGAGGACACTTCAGATCTATATATTGCTCAGGAAGTAATGCTCCATGTTTTTTTCCTCAGCCGATGATAAACATGGAAAAGCGAAATTTTGCATGAAGTTTTCATTTTCACAAAGACTCTACAGCCCTTTGGGATTTAGCCCAAAGGTTGAAAGCCCGGGAAGCCCAGCGTAGCTGCCATTGGCCGAAACTAGTACGGAATGCCTCCTTTGGGATTGTCAAGAGCCCCGCCGTCGCATTTTGTTTTGTCACGTCCACATCCACATCCTTTGAGCGCTTTCTTGATTTTCGGAAATGTGAATCTTGAGGAGCTAGGTCAGATGAGTAGGGAGGCTGCCTGACCTGAGAGATGTGGTGTTTGTCAAGAATTGCTGCACGATTTGCGCTAATGTGTGCTGGACCGTTGTCGTGGTGCAGCATCCAATCTCCAGAACCGCACGTCATTGTCGAATGCTTGTTTTAGCAATTCATAACACTCCGTTGCGGTTTTACCGATTTTTAAAACAGTGTCATTACTAGTGATGTCAAGATCCGGATAATTCAAGATCCGGATATCCGGATTTTTTTTCGGACCTAGGTCCGAGATCCGAGAACCGGATGTTGGTCAGAAATCCTAGATCCGGAACTTGGATCCGAGATCTCTGATCCGGATCTTGGATGCGAGATCTGAGATCCGGATCTTGGATCCGAGATCCGAAAATCGGATCCTAGACAGGAAATTGTGTATATGCAAACTTCTTCTGAAAGCAGTTTATAAAAGCTTTTATTAAGTGATAGCCTAGTCCTCTTAAGTCCTAATTAGTCTTAATACGCATCCAGCGAAAGGATCCGAAATCTGGATCCGATATCCGAAATCTGGATCCGATATCAGAGATCCGAAATCCGGATCCGGATATTATCAGATCCGAATCAGAGATCCGGATCCAACGGACATCATTAGTCATTACTCAGTCTCTTCTGCCACGCGACGAGAAATGAAACACGTTCTGCTTTAGCGTGTTACAACAATTGCACGCGGCATTCTTGACAGCTGCAAATTTTATTACGTCATCAGCAGAAACGTCATCACACGATCCGGATAGGAAAAAGGTGCAGCGAGTTCTACTTTTTTTTGTAGCCTCAATCCGGATGCTTTTCGGACAGGCCTCGTATAGTTTCAAAACGTGCGGGAGAGACCAGCACCTATATGCCGCGTTTTATAAATAGCCCCGCTTTAGTTAATTTCAAACATTGTCCCGCAGCAGTAAATTTCGTGCATTTTGTAAATAGCCCTAAAGAGTCTCAGATTTTGCGAAATGTTCTCGTATACTGTAAAATCCCGGGATTGAGTGGGAAAGACCCCCATAGTCCCCAAGAGACCCGAACGATCAACCAACTTTTCGATTCCGGATGCATAGAAATCTCCTCCAGCGTTTTGTAACCACACGGTGACAGCCGCTTTCGCCTCCTCATCGTTTCGAAATCGTTGTCCACCGAGTTCCGTTTTGAGCTTACCGAAAAGATGAAAGTCGCATGGCGCTAAGTCGGGACTGTATGGAGGACGTTGCCAAACCTCCCACTTGAATCGCTGCAGCAGTTTCGCACGTTTGGCGGGCCTTGTGAGGTGTTGCGTTATCGTGCAATTCACCCGTTTGGCCCATAGAAATCGGATTGCTGCTCGCACCTCAAGTTTGGGGTGGACATCCAGTTTACGCGCCATTGCTAAAGCACGCTAGTCACACAAAACACGGCGGGAAACCACAGCAACCGTCCTATCCGACGTCTGCGCAGTTAATGTCCCTTTCTCCGCTTTGCCCAAGATTGCGACACGCAGCGCGCTCCTGCGGCGAGTTAGTGCAACTTACTTTTTGATCTCTCCTCGTATTTCAGAGATGATAGTTTAGAGTCCTTCAAATAAGCCCCCATGGCCGCAGTATAGGATGTGACATAAAGGTTCATTACATTTCAGTCGTAAATAGCTCGGCAACCGTTGGTTGCAGGTTAATGAGCCGCACACTATTTGAAAGAGGGGAATGTCAAGTTTTTGTTCAATGCCGGTAGAGGTCTCTAGGGTGCATCTGGAAGATGTAGGGAAGCCCTGTCAGTTACTGTCAAGATGGCAAACGCACAACACAAAGTGGCCACCTCGATACCCAGACCTCACTGTTTGTGACTTCTTCTTGTGGGGATACATAAAAGACCGTGTTCTTGTGCCTCCTTTCCGCAAATCTTGAGGAACTAAAAACTCGAATAACAGCTGCCATTTGTGAAGTGACTTCAGATATTCTTCAGCATGTATGGGAGGAATTTCACAGGTCTGGAGAATACGGAGTACGACTTAATATTGTTTAAGTTGGAGCTAGTGAACAAAACTTTTTTACTGAGCAACACTTGTCCTTCGTTTATAAAATTTGTGGTATTTACATTTATGCATTGTTATAGAAGTGTTATCCTGGTTTTGATTCAGTTCGGTAAAAACGTTAAAATTTTCTATTCATTAGCCTTGAAGCCATCCAGGCGGATCTAGGAGCCGTGTTATCCGGGTCCCGCCCTTTATGCAGGTTGTGTTCTGTGTGTTTATATGTTTATATCGAAACGCAGCGGCTTCTCAAGCGTGTTTATTAGCGCTCGGATTGGGTGGCTCACGCGATCCCCTTCCTCTATTCATTCGTCTTTCGATCTTTCTCTCTCCCGCTGCCTACCCTCGATTGGGGCTTCCGTGACTCGGAGGAAGAGAGAAAGGTGCGGCTCACCTCAGCACCACGAGCCAAATTAATCCCCACCGCTCTCGCCAAACGTCGGCCCCGGCAATAAACAAAATGCCTTCCTCCCCCCCTCCCCCCCCCCTCTCGCCACCCCTACCTCCTTTTTTTTTATCACGTTAGACAGACTTACCTACCAACCACATCGACCTGGCGGTGATTAAGTTGCAAACGGGGGCTGATCAACCGACGTAACTTCTCCCGACGTGATGTACTCGTTTGCCGTCGCCTTCTTTCATCTTTTTTTAATTCCAGCGCGCCGAGGTGGTGGAGGTGAAAGCGGGGTCTGGTGGATTGGGGGTGGGGTAATATAAATGACACGCGAAACTCTCACGCCCACGCATCAGTTAAGATTTCGTTAGCTGCGCTTTGCGCGTACTGTTCCGAGAACCGTGATTTTTTCTTTTGCTTGTTAATTAAATTGGTGTCATTAATTCAAAACTGCTTCATAATGCGTTAGGCCTATGTGTTGTGATAATATTGCACTCGCGTATAGTTGCATATTGTTCGAATTTTTTTTTTTTTTTTTTTTTTTTTTTTTTTGCATGAATGCATCACGGGGGAGCGTTGTTGCAATGGATTGTGGGAAGTTGATGCAGTAAGACTACTGATGCTAAGGTTTGTGGGTGAAAACCATTGATGCCGATCGTATAGGAACTTCACACAAAAAACCCATTCAGAATGGTAGAGTGCGAACTTTCCATATTCTTATGAACAGCACAACTGCAAGTCCATGATAGCCCTTATCATGTGCTTGTGCTATCTCCTGTTCTGAGTCTTTTGGTAAATTGAGTTGATTTCCTCTTCCTTTTGCATAGGAAGTTAAGAATCCTCTGGGTGACGTAACCTTACAACATAGGCTTATTTGGACCGATAGGTATTTGTGTTTTCACATTGTGCGTCCGTCTGTCTGTTGGTGCTCTGCGTTCGGGCGCTTCAGAATTTTCGACTTCCGTTTTCGCCATTCGATAACTTAGATAAAACGACAGGCTGAGTTCGTTGATGGAAAAAAATCGGTGAACTACTTCCGGTTCAGATGGTCACCATTAATACAATTTTTCATTATACAATTCCATGTATAAATGGCCTATGCATTGATCAATGCGGAGAAGGCTTTTGATTAAAGTGAAGACACGTGATGGTCTTCCTTGGTAGTCAAAATTGGTTCATGGTATGTGTTGTAATTGTATCATGATGGTACTATTGAAAATCTTCAGTGCTAAGATAAGGCATGTAATATATTAAATAACTTGTAATGACTTGTCATGAATGAAGTTCATTCCTTAGCAACCTCATCTACCTCTAACAACGAAAGGCTTCTTAGAAACAAATGCTTTCTTTTTTATCCCTTAAAGGACAACTCTACGGCATATACAACTTTATTTAAATCGAAAGCTTAACCTATTAATAACATCGTGACTTATTTAAAAAAATTTAATTCGATCTCTAAATGCGTGAAAAAATGAAAATAATGAGCGCGATTTGAAATCGGAGACATCCATCTTGGGTAAGGCCGTGACGTAGTTGGAGCAAGGCGTTTAATAATAGGAGATGGCATGGCGTCGGCCATATTGGAAGACCCCAAGCCGGTATAGAGTAACTATTTCTTAAATAGAAATTTCACAAATTTCTTGCTATAAGAGACAAACAATCATGCCTTGTTGTTCAATTTTAGCGTATTTACACGTTGCTCATGTAGATAACAGCCATGCAGGGGTCTACCAAAATGGCGGATATGGCTTCAACTCAACAATGAACCAGTGAGGGCTCCTCCTTTTTAATTAATCTTCCTAGAGTTGGAGTCAAACCGAGGCCAACGATATAACAAGGCCTGGAAGCGAAAAAGTCACCTGGGCAACTGGGTGCTAGCAACAATCCAACTTTCATTGTCTCCATCTAAGGCCCGGCGCAAAATTGAGAAAGTCGCCTCTACAAATGTAGAGAGATGCTTAGTGCGCATGCGCACGACGCGAACGAAACGCTTCACTTCCTCCTCTCTACGTCGAAAAGTAGAAGTAGAGGGCAGTAGAAAAATTTCTACTTTCGTTCTACAGTTTCCTCCTTCCACTCTACATTTTCAACAATCGATTTGTCAAGAAGGCATACACTTACTTTTAAGCATCGGCGCGCGCACGTGAAATCGAATGTACTTGCAAGCGCAATATGTAGCGCACTTTCCTATGAAGCATGCGCGATCGCCACAGAACGGTTGCCTGTAGCAGTGCCTGTAGAGACTCCAATTTGCGGCGTGCGCGCTCGCAACTTATGACGTCACGCAAATGCTCTGACGTCAAGTCGCCTCTACAAACGTAGAGGCAACTTTCTCAATTTGCGCCGGGCGTTATATGTTAACAATCAGTGTGTGTCCTTTTCTTGGAAACAATAAGGTTGGATTGTTGCTAGCACCCAGTTAGTCAGGTGACTTTTTCGCTTCCAGGCCTTGTTATCTCGTTGGCCTCGAGTCAAACGTAGAAAAACAATGTAATCGGAATAACAATGTAGACCGAAAAACAATGTGATTTTCATTGTTTCCGTCTTGGATTTTAACAATCAGTATTTTTTCATTTGTTGAAAACAATGAATTCTGGATTATTGGTCAGGTGACTTTTTCGCGTCAGGGTCTTTCTTACCATGGACAGGTGACTTTTTCACGTCTGGGCCTTTCTTTTTCATTGGCTTCCTTTGACTCAAACGATGTCACTTCCAGAAAAAAATGGCCAGTGGAAGGGGAGTGCAAAAGCGCCGTTTTTCATTTTCAAAGCAGTTTCTTATATTGAAATTGTGGACCAAATTTAAAAACTTCAAGGGGAATGTGCTATATTTATATCAAAGAATGATTTTCTGTAAAAAAAAATTGTAATTGATTTTTTGCATAGAGTTGTCCTTTAAAATCTTATCGGTCCTGGGCATTTCGGTTGTCTGGCTTGTTTCTTATTTGCTACCTTTGCAATAACGAATTAGGCAGGTAGCATTCTTAGGTACGCAATGGTTCTTCCAACTATTAATGCTATGACAGTGTGGATATACCTGACTTCTGTTTCTCATTATTTTTTGTCTACCTCTAATATACCAAGTATTTGAATAATGTTTATTTGATTAAAATTTATTTATAAGTATATTCTTTTGATATATTTACTAATTTGTGGGGCCAATAGGAATCCAAAAACAATGCTAAACACAGAGATTATGGAAAATAAAGCCTTTTAGAATAAAGTTCACATATTAGGAGAAATAACTCGAGTGTTATTCAAGAACATGGTGTATTACTTACAGTCTGAATCTTTTTTTTTCTTTCTTTTTTTCAGGCATGTGATCACGAGTGCTAGCCCTTACTTCACGCCTGCTCTGTGGGAGATCATGTGCCTGAGCGTGCACCGCGCGTGCACTGTCAGCCTGCACAGCCTCTACCAGCTGATGGAGGCCTTCCATACCGACTCGGACAATTTTTACGGGGACATCGGGCAGGTGAAGGTGGCCACCCGGCGCGATTGCACTCCACTTGACACTGCCAGGCTGCAGCAGTTAGCCTTTCAAGTGAGTATTGGTGTAAACTGAGCTTTGATTTGAGATTAAAGGTCAACACTATGGTCCCACGGAACTTATTGTGTATAAAAATTTCGAAATAGGGGTCTGATTTTTTTTAATTTTAACGAAAATCTAGCATGTTAACAAAGCAGAAGGAGCGCCATGTTTTTGACGTCAGTAGCGAAAAGATGCATTGCAGTGAAGCGCCAAGAAAATGGAGTATAGAGTTGTTGTTGGAGAAAAGCACTAAGTTTTTACTTTTCTGGGGCTATTTAATAAATAAAATATTGGGGTCAATGCTAAATTTTTGATGGCTATACACTAAGTAACACAAATATAATTAGAAGTGTTTAAATCATTTGATAAGAGTGCTTTTTGCCTCGTCAGGTATTTCTCCTCGACAACCAGAGAAGCAGCGGGCTCTGTTTGGAACCACGTGACGATGAGAACCGTTCTTTCGTATTCCTTCTCTATCCACCGAACGTGGAGCACACCCTCAACCCGGACTTGTACATCATCAGGTGAGTGTGTTTAATGTTTACCTCATTCTTTGAGAAGTCCATTTAAGAAGGTAGCGCCTATGAAGCTTTTGGTTGTTTAGAGGGGGCTTTGTTGTAATAGCTTTGCAGCGTACCTTTTTTTTTTTTTTGTCGAGAGCTATTATCTTATTACAGTTTCGCACGTTATCGTGCTTGCTCTCAGTTTCAAAAGTTTTAATGGCGCGTGACCATTGTGACCGCGCAGCTCGAAACTACGCCGTCCCGACTCCATTCTCTTCCTCTAATAAAAAGATAAATTCCTGCCATTAAAACTATTTTTTTGTTCTCTTGTTCGCTATTATTGCTTCGCGCGCGCTCGTAACAGTCCTTTAGCTCCCTATTTTATTTTTTTATTTTTTCCTCTGTTAGTTTTTTTTTTTTTTTCCCGGGTCCATCCCAGTTTATTTTCCCTCTCGGACGTGATTCTCGTAGCCAGGATGTAGATGAGGAAAATCCCCCTCCTCGACACAACGCAAAAATAATTCCCATCCTCCGCGAACTTTTATGAATTTGCCACTGGAGGGCGCTACAGGAGTCGAATGGTGCCTCGAACCGAGGGTAATTAACTCGCAACGTGTCGAGAGAGAGGAGGCAACAGAAAATATGCATAACTAATTACACGGAATGGAGGGAACAACGTCGTTTTGCTTGGGTGTATGTGACAACAAGCGCGGTGCGCGTCGGGATGTTAATGTTTGCGGATGAGTTCTGAGAGGGTCGCGAATTAAGATAGTCGCCTTTGCAAGACATTTTAAGAAAAGTGTGCGTCTATGCATTAATAGTGACATATTATGGGTTCACGATACCAATATTACTTTAAACATCGCAGGTTAGTGTCGAGACGTCGTTATTGACTATAGAGTGGCAATAAGTTAATTTGCATTTGGGCGTGGCCTGTTCCTCCTCCTCCTCCTCCTCCTCCTTTTTCAATTTCCTTTCCAGTGTTTGCAGAAAGAAGGGAGGGGTGGGTTTAAGGGGGTACTTGATGGGGAATGAGAAATATTTCATCTTCTCACGGAACATTATATTAATGACAAAAACGTGAGGTAAAGAGAAGGAGTGCTGAGTGAGGTTGGAGCTTGTATCGGTTTGCTTGTGAATATTGGGAAGGACTGGCGCGAGAATAATATTCCAAAACCTGGATATTTAGTCTTGTTTCGCATTTGTATATACTTTATGTTTTTAAAGTATTTTTCAAATAGTCCGTCTTAATTGCAATGTCCTCCCAGCACAGTAAATTCATCTTGAGAATAGTCATCACTTGAGATAAATAGTGCAGCAGTTGGATTCTCATTGGAACTGACAGAGGGTTATTTTCAACATGATTCATCGAGTGTCACACACTCATCGTGTTTATGGATCTGATTGAGAGCTTCTTCCCCAAACAGAGGAGTTATGGTCCTCAAGATCTCCCGACCTGAGCAGCCCGGATTTCTTTCGGTGGGGTTTACTGAAGAACAGGGTGTATTTTAACAAAGTCCGTACGTTACAACATTTGAAGGACACCCTTTTATTTTCGTAACCGAAGCAGGAAGATATGCAATAGCGGGACCAGCAACAAAGTGAACCAAAAAAATAATGTTTGGGATCACCCTAAAAAAAATAACGCTTGAAATGCGTTGTAGCTTTAGCATAGATTAAGAAGCTTCTTTTACTTATCCGTGTTCATTTATATGAGAATAGCACGTATATTCATGGAGATATGAAGATTTCTTTAAAAAATCGAATTGTTTTTGTAAGTTTTTTGTTTATAACATGCAGCGTATTCAACCCAATGCAATGCCATTTCAGGAAACTTGACAAATTATAATAGAGACAACATCCTGCAATCAGAATGTGAAAATATTAAATATTTGATGAAATATGAGCATTTTTACTAAATAATGTTTAACTGCGCCTGCGCTAGATTTACCAAAATGTCTTTTATATAATTTCTTAGCCAAATGTATAGAGCTACTCTTCTAAAAAGCCCAAGCAAATATCGTGAAAATTCAGAAAGATATCGTCGATAGAATGAGTTGAATTTCAGTCGCTCTCAAGAATAAACAAAACGATAAGGGGGTGTTCTCCAAATTTTTATTTTTGGACTGGACACCAGTAACTAACTTCTTGTAATGCTGATATGAAGGCATATTGACTTCATATCAGCGTAAGGAGAAGAACTTGATACTTGGACAAGTCTTCGTTAGAAGCAGACTATTGAAAAAGAATTGGCGAACGTTATAATAATTTTTATTTATTCATCATTTTACAATTTTTATTGAATATAAAAGTTATTTTACATTTCGTTTATTATGTTTATAAATTTATATAAAAAAAAATTTGTTCTTTTCAGAAAAATTTTTTTTGGAGGTGCTTAATCCGAACATTGATAAATCTGGAGTCAGAAAAATTCTATGACCCACCTGTTTTGAGAGAAACATAGTGTTATTGATAGTAACAATGAAAAAAAAAATGAGGTGTGGTCACCACCCGACTTTCTTATACGTAAATGTCCTGGTCCAGATACAGAAAAAAATAAAACAACTGTCTAAAATGGCTACTTCCGATAGAAATTTTGTGATAAAAGTTACTTCAAATTAGCTTCCAAACACTTTGGTATAGATTCCAAATTTTTCTATACCATTTTCTTTCGCCTATTTTAGCAAAACACTGGATTTTGATAAGAGTAAAACTCGTACTTCCGGTTGGAATTTTGAAAAATTTGTAAACAAAAGTTGTTAAAATTAACTTCTAAATACTTTTGTATCCTTCACAAATTTTCCTATGCCGTCTTATTTCGCTTGAACTAGCCAAAAACTGGATTTTGACAAGAGTAAAACTGATACTTCCGGTTGGAATTTCGAAAAATTTTCTTAACAAAAGTTGTTTAAAATTGAAATTGGAATACTTTTCAGTCCCTTCAAAATTTTCATAAACGCAATGTTTAACGGGATATTTCAAAATTTATATTTTGGCGCTGGAGTAAACTGATACTTCCGGTTCACCGATTCCACTGGAAAAAATAACCAGACCTCCCGAGGAAGATTATAATCTTAAGTTTAAAGTTTGGTCTCGATAGCTTTAGCCGTTTGGACGCTATCGTGGACGCGCACACACACACACACACACACACACACACACAGACATTTTCCAGAAATCACCTTTTCGTAATCCAGGGACCCTAAAACGTGAAGATCACTCTAACCTAACTTAACCTACCTAACCGAACCTAACCTAACCTAAACCCTAACAACCAGATATCTGGTGACCCTAAAACGTGAAAGTGATTTCTGGAAAGTTTGGTCTCGATAGCTTTAGCCGTTTGGACGCTATCGTGGACACACACACACACACACACACACACACACACACACACACACACACACACACACACATACATCTTCCTGAAATTCCTTTTTCGTAATCCAGGGACCCTAAAACGTAAAGATCAGTGAACTGGAGGTCGAAATCTTTCGTGATTACAATACTTTCTTATACTATGTGGAAGAAAGTAATATAATTTTTTGTTTTTACTGAACAAAGACTGAAAAAAAAGTCAAAATACACGGCGGTGCTCAGTGGGTCATCTTTCTCCTCGAAGAAGCGTCTGGTAGGAGTTTGCTAACATTGTTTCGTTCCATTTTTCATTCTATTTCCTCTCCATTTCAAAAATACCTGAATGAAAAAAAAAAATAACTTTCATATACGGTTCACAAGTATGGGAGGAAGAAATCCAGGTTGATACTCATTCAGCGACTCTTTCACGATCTCGCTATAGTTGGGAAATCGATTGTTTCCTAAAATATTGTTTTCCAAATACTTCCCACTTTCTTCTTTTTGAGCGGGAACTTATTTTCTTGGATATAAGCGGGAGTAAAACGCGAGTTAAAAAAAATTGACGAGTAGAAAGACAGTTGGGAAAGAGGAAAAGTGCATATTGTGTGTGAGTGACTTGAGTTAGTGTGTAGAGCGCGTTTGTGCGCATGCGCTCCCAACTGGAATCGATTTTCATTAGACCGACTACAAATGCCGCTCATGATAAATTTACAGCTGCTTGCGTAATGAATTACTCTCGGTCATAACAGAGAAATGGGTAAACATGCTACTTTACTTTGCCCTGATTATTGGGAAACTCACCGGGGCGTTGTAATGATACGGAAAAGAATAATAATAATAATTCGCCAAATGCATATCCGACTGAGTTTCGGTGTTGGAACCAGATCCGAAATAGATTTCGGAGGTCCTAACTCTCTATCCCCCCCTCCCCCTCCCCTATCCTCCCATGCACGATTTTCCTTTTTCACACTCCTCATCTTCCTACTCAAACCAACTAACACCAACCACCTCCTCCCTTTTACTCTGAATGTGCGTGCGAAAGGAAACTTGCTTCATGAAACATGCAAACGCCATCTGGATGAATTCATTGAATCACAACAACAAAAGTTAAGAGGTGAAAACAAAAGCGGGTGCCGTGGACGATCATATTTTACAGCTTGGCACTTTTTGCATGAGCTTCGCTTTTTGTTGTACGGTGTAATAAATTTTATAAAGTTTATAATCATTATAAGTACAGGGCAGGGATGGACTTTGTTATTTGTATAATAAATTTTATAGGCCCATGTACACTATATAATGAAACGTTATCCGGACTTCCCCACGATTTAGTGGCATTGCAAGCTGAAACTGCGTGGTCAACAATTGGGTGTTTACCATGAAATAGTTTACCTACAGTGATCTGTCGAAACCTACCAAACCTACCGAATCCTACCAAAACCTAAGATATTTCACGTGCCCCTAAATTGCAACACAATACGTCCAGAAGAACGTCTTACAGGGTGGCTCCCATGCCCCTCCTGGAGAAGAATAGTTCCGACCAGTTTTGCATGAAATCGTCATTTGGTATCTGCGTTATATGGAACAGTTGACTGTAGGTGTGGTGACAACAACAGAGGTCGGATTGGGGGACATCGAGAGGCTGGATGGTCTCATCGGTCGGATTGGCCGTAATGTTTCTGTGGTGCCTCGATGTTGTTAGAAGTGGTTTACGGAAGGAACGCATTCACGTAAACCTGGTTCTGGACGCCCACGCACTACTCGAATCTGAGCAACCGTACGGCATCCACAGCAGAGATAACGGTCAGTGGCACGGATCCGTCTAGACTGCCACTTCTAGAAGAACACAAGGACTGTGGTCTTCACTGATGGGAGCAGATTCTGCCTGTACACCAGTGATGGACGTGTACGCGCCATTTTCCACTGTGCACCCGTCTACGGCACACAAGTCCAATCCCTGGCGTAATGATGTGGGGGTGTGATCACCTTTACAACTCGCGATCACCTTTATGTTTGTGGTTGGAACATTGAACAGCATTCGGTACGTCCAACAGATTGTGGAGCCTGTTCTTCTGCCCTTCTTGCCACAGGAGGGTAACATGTTTTTTCAGCAGGATAACGCCCGTCCACACATTTACCGTGTTAGCTTTCAGGCCTTACAGCATGTGGCCCCTCTTCCCTGGCCAACACGATCTTCAGACTTGTCGTTAATTGAACATGTGTGGGACATGAGGGGATGTAACGTTCATCGTCGCTGCACACCTCCTGCAACAATTCAACAATTGCGCCAGCATGTTCAGGAGGTTTGGAACAATCTACCCCAAGGTAACTTCCAGTATGCAAAAAGTGGTCTATTGGGGCATGGGAGCTACCCCAGATGCCATTGCTAAGCTTAAAGAATAACAGCAGATGAAAACGTACACTGAGTGGCCAGATTATTATGACCACTTTGCAAATTAGCTATGATTTCGCGCTGAAGTTGCTAGACAGCCAGACCATTATAAATCGGGAAGCAGGTTGTTTACCATGACAGTAGAATCGATTTGTTTCTGAAGATATGGGTAAACGACGCGATTTAGCAGCCTTTGAACGTGGGATGATTGTTGGCCCTCGGACCATGGAGCGAGGATCACCAAAACAGCTGCGTTCGTTAAATGTTCAAGAGCAGCTGAAAAAAAGTCATGTGGTCGGATGAATTGCATCATGCAGATGGCAGAGTGAGAATTTGTCGGAAACAACATGAAAGCATGGACCCCATATGCATGAGTACAACCCTTCACGCTGATGGGGGCAATGTTATGTTTGGGGTATGATTTCAGCCCTTTAATTCGCGTGGATCAAGTTCATCCTTATCATGTTGATGGCGTATCCCAATGGAGATGACTTCTTCCAGCAAGACAATGCCTTTTCGACTCCATTTGACTGCCTTTTCGATTCCAATTGATGCATATACAGGCTCGGGACACATTAATATGACCACCTGCTAGTATCCGGAATATCCACCTTTGGCGGCAAGCACAGCAGCTAGTCGACGTGGCAGTGAGTCAGTAAGTCCCCGGATGCAGGTATCTGGAACCATTCGGCGATCAGTGCATCCCGTAATCCCATCATCGTGCGTGGTGGAGGGACCAGCTTGCGGACATGGCGATCGAGATGGTCCCACAAATGTTCAATGGGGTTGAAGTCCAGGGAGTTTCGTGGTCATGGGAGTAGCTTGAATTCATCTTCCTGCTCCTCGAACTAGTTGTGGACAATTTTGGCAGTATGGCAGGGAGCATTGTCCTGTTGAAAGATGCCATCACCCTGAGGAAACACTGTCCACGAAAACATCCCCCAACCAGTCACACCTCCCCCACCAGCCTGTCGTCTGCAAACGATGGTGTCGGGATGCCTGTTCTCAGGTGCATCGTCCGTCCACTCTGTTCACCAGAAACCGCGACTCGTCAGAGAAAGCAACCCTTTGCCACTCGGCCGAGGTCCAATGGCGATAGTCCATTGCGAATTGGAGGCGTTTTCGGCGATGCACAGGCGTCAACATGGGTGCTGTTACCATACGCCTGCTCCGGAGCCCCAACCTCAAAAGGGATCGTTGCACTGTCTTGGTCCTGACACGCCTAGTGGCCCCACTGTTCATTTGCTGTGTCAGTTGCTCGACAGTTGCACGCCGTTCGGTCTCGTCTCTAGGATCGATGGCCCGTGGGGCCCCACAGTTACCTCTTTGGTTGCTCGAAACTGTCTGGTTCGTCCAGTCGCGGTACACCTTCACAACGGCAGCCTTAGAGCAGTTCACAAAGGTGGCCGTCTCTGAAATGCTGCCTCCCCTTGGCCCGATAGCCAATGATCATCCCCTTTTGGAGGTCCGACAGGTCACTTGCTCTGCCCATGAGGGCGACAATTGCTGTGTTAACGGATGCTACTACACGTCTGCTGTTGTCAGCTTTTAATGATATGCAATGATTCTTCATCTGCATACCATGGGGAGTTCCAACATGTTCGAGCAGAGGTGGTCATGTTAATGTGTCCCGACCTTGTATTTGTCACCTGTCGGATCTGTGACACAGAATTTCGGAGAAAGACCAATCAGGTATTCAGCATGAACCCTCAAGAATATGTGCCTTGACGATCAGAACTCGATCTTATTGGAGAAGGGGTTTCTTTCAGTATTGTCATGTGGGCTGTTGAACAAACAACAGGTAAGATTAAGCTTCTTTAAACAGACCTAAGATTAGTATCCAAAGAGGGCTTCCGAAAGCTTCCATTGGCTAGTGATGAACCTTATTTCGACTTGGAATTAGTTTAAATTGCAACTTAATATCCTAATGTTTATTACTTGAATGACTGAGTTCTTCACTTATTTTGCCGCGAGGAACCAAGTTCCGCCTGCATCATGAGGGTCGACTTTATTAGCGGCTCATTACACACTGCGCTTTCTCTTTTTTTTGTTGTTGACGTCATTTTTTTTCTTCCATTTTCCCTCGTAATTCTGTCTGTCTCCGGGTTGTTTATTTCGCGACATGAAAATACACTATCTCAATCATTCCTCGGGGACTATTTATTAGGCGAGACATGAATCAATAGAAGCAACGAGGAGGGGGTCCTGGGAGAAGGTGAGGTTAGGGGTGGGGATTAAGCTCGAGGATGGGGTTATTCCATACCCCTCCCCCCCCCCCCCTAGTTTCTTCGATTTCCTTACATCGACGATGGTGGAGTGACAGGAGCTTGTCTTCTCATGGCAATCTTATGTAGTGGGAAGTGAGTGTCAGAAGTGAATAGGTCTGCAATTGAAGCTAATTATGATTTCCTATTCATTCAGTAGATGTTGAGGTAAAAGTATAGCATAGTTGCTACTACTTACTAACCAACGCTTCGTAACAACCCTTCTGAGAGTTTGTATGAATGCACAAAGATTGGAAGTCGTTTATTGCAGACGAGAAAGGATGATAGATGGAGATTCTTTGTGGGGGTAGAGTGTAAGTCGCGTGACGTAATTAATTTTACTCAATTATTTCAGGACTGAATGAGGCAGGTGGAAGAAACTGTAGAAAAGCTAATCTCGCGATTTTTTTTATTGTTTTTTTCTTCCTCCTCTTTCTTTCGCAGAAATAATTAATTTATTTTTTCTTCTTCTTTTCATTCTACCCCAACTGTGAAAAGCAACGATGGCGGTGACTTTGAACTTCGCCTGTGTTTCATTCTTTGTACAGAGGATCATTTCAATTAAGCAAAATGTCGACTATGAATTGCATATCATTTCACTTGAATCCATTTCCCTGCCAAGCTACTCCTTAGCATCGGATTGTAGATTTCTCTTGCACTTCCGGGGAAGTTAACCTAACCTGGCTGAGTTTCCAGATTCCATCAGGTGATGTGATGAAAGGGCTGTCTTTGAATCTTGCTTATTTATTTTTCAAACCCGCTTATCCGTTAGGGTCGCGGGGGCAGCAGCCTTATGGAGGATCTCCAGCGATCGCGAGCTTCCGCCATCTGGTCCATGTCCTCCCTGGTAATACTCAAGCGACTCGAATCAACCTTCTTTGATTTCCAGCTCGCGTTTCGTTACCACGGATCGCCACAGTTCTCATATGACACAGCTTGCTGCACCGATCCGAGTATCCAATTCTTTATCCTGCCGCCCATATACGAGATACTTGAACTTCTCTGCTTGTCTCAAGATGTCTAGACAAGCCCGGAACCTCAGTCTTAGCCACACAGATCATCATCCCAGCCTCTTCACATTTGGCTACCAACTGGATTCAAATAATATAGAAGTCAACTTCATTCAAAGAAGTCATTAGAGATGGAACGCAACGCTGTATTGCTTCTAACCAAACTTAACTATCTTAAGTTAACCTACCTATCGAACTTCATGCAGCCTATCTAGATAAACTAACATCTATGATATGCTTTGTCGAACATGATATATTGAGTGTTTCTAAAGGTTACACGCAGTTAGGGGACACCAAACAAACAGTTTTTACTAGTGATGTCGAGATCCGGATAATTCAAGATCCGGATATCCGGATCTTTTTTTCGGTCCTAGGTCCGAGATCCGAGAAGCGGATGTTGGTCAGAAATCCGAGATCCGGAACTTGGATCCGAGATCTCTGATCCGGATCTTGGATGCGAGATCTGAGATCCGGATCTTGGATCCGAGATCCGAAAATCGGATCCTAGACAGGAAATTGTGTATTTGCAAACTTTTTCTGAAAGCAGTTTATAAAAGCTTTTATTAAGTGATAGCCTAGTCCTCTTAAGTCCTAATTAGTCTTAATATGCATCCAGCGAAAGGAAGTTTAAGAAAAGATATGAGTTTGAGAATACAAAATGTCAATGCAGTCGAGCAATTAAAACTGGAGATAAAAGCAAGCAAAAACACCGTCATACATTTGTAGATATTTTGTAAATCCCGATCCAGATATCCAAAATCCGGATACGGACCCGGATCCGGATATTTCTAGATCCGGATCTCTGATTGTGAGCATCCCCACAGATAATGCAGGCAGCAAGAACAGTGTCTCGCATTTCCATTCGGAGACGTCTGAATGAAATTAGATTACAGGCATTACGTCCTCTGCTCAGATTGCCAGTGACATGGATCCATTGTCATACACGTCTTGTGTGGTGTGGAGAGTATGAGGATTGAATGAATGAAAGTTACCTCTCGGTCGCATGATGTTGTGTGAATATCCCTTTTATCAGGAATTTTCAGTGCATTCATTATCGTAATTTACCAATGTCATCACTTCGTAGATTTTCGTGGACAACCGTTTTAACGAATCTCTAGGACTGTGGCTGATGATTGGCTGGAAGGTCTCTAGAAATCTGCAATTGCTTTGGTCATTTTGCTGGAAATATCAAATGTTTTCACGCTGTTAGATCATTGGAATTTGCTTTGCGTAACAGGCAGGGGACTTCATTCCATTCGCGCAAAGGATGAGAATAAAGTCAACCTAATTGAATTGAAATGACCCTCTCCTATAAAAGTAATTTTAAGGTTTTTCTAATTTTGTGAGTAATGAGTATTTTGTATCTGATTTTGATTGCAGGGTGCCCTTCCGTAACCTTGTGGTTGGCTTGCTGTCTCATCTGATCCTTTTGCAGACGGTGGGCACTTCGTTGCTCCAAGGTTCTCCTTACATTGTGCCCAGCCTTGCCAACGTCCTCTTAGCCAGTCCAGCGGCGACGCCTTCTGAAGCGCCCTCCTCCGTCATCGGGAGCAAAGCGAATTTATTGCCAGGTGAGGATTTGGCATAGGTCATTCTCGAGGAAGCATAGAGAATTTTCTTTTTGTGATTTTTTTTTTCTTTATCTTTCAGGTGTGTTGTCCCTTCTTCCTTCTCGGGCCTTGGACATTTTGCTCGACTGCTTGGAGGTCTCTTACCGGTCGGCGTGCGAGTTCGACATGCGGCCGGGGCTCAAGTTCCTCGTCCAAAAGGTTGCGCAGGCCGAGGTGGCGGCCAACCTGTACAAGCAAGCCGGTGCCGCCTGGACGATGCACGCTGTCGTGCTCCTCCACTTGGTCGTCAACGACGAGAGACTCGATACTGCTGAGAAGGTGAAGGCTCATCTTCTCATGAAGGACAGCGACGAGGGGAAGTCGCTTTATGTGAGCAGGCTGCACCGCCTGTTGGCCGATTTGTGCGAGAAGTATGTTGAGATGGTGCTCGATGCGGATGGACGTCACGCGCATGCGGATAAGATGGCAGATGAGCCTATCTTCTTCTTGGTTGCCCAGCCAGATGACTTCCTGGAGATTTCGGTTGTAGGGAAGGTGGACGCTGTTGATGGGGAAAGCTGTCACCAGTCTGTGAATGAGGAGGGCGAGGATGGTGAGAGGAAAGAAGGAGAAGAAGAACAAGAAGAAAAGGAGGTGGAGGATGGGGCTGGTGTTGTTGTTGATGATGATGATGATGATGATGATGATGATGGCGATGATGAAGAGGAGGAGGTGGAGGAGAAGGCAAAGGTGTATACGGTGGCTACCAGACGTGACATTGACTCTGTGATCCAGGAGTACAAGAAGCGCAAGAACCAGTGCTCCATGCCGAATCGAAGTTCTGCAGAGAAGAGACGAAGTGTTCCGAACATGCCTGACAAGGCTCCCCGTCCTAGCGCGTATGTACCAGAAGAGGTTGCAGCGCTCAAGAACAAATCTTTGCTGAAGGTGAGGTGGTCCTGTATTACAATTTTTATTTATTTTCAGGTTTTATAGGACGCATGGATGAAGACGTCAGAGGTATCAGCTTTTTGCATGTATCTACCCGCACTATTTGCTTGAATTAACGCTTACACGGAAAGCAGCTTCTTTCTTGTTTTGCTTCCTTTGTTTACGATGCACTGTATCTTTGTCTTTCTAGATGTAGCCTCTTAAATAACACAGAGTTGGATAGCCGCTTTATTAGGTAGATCCTTCCTAAAAGAATCACCTGACCCATACTCGGATCAGCTCCTGATGTGTTCTCGTTGAGCAAGATGGATGAACTAAGGATTAGAGCACTGTGATACACTATCTACCCAGAAGTAGATTTTAACCATGCGGCGCATGCGCAAGCGTTACCAAAATGTCTTTTGCATAATTTATTAGCCAAATAGACAGAGTGTTTCAAAAATAGTTTTACAAACTTTGGGGACCGGTTCCTTACACCAAAAATCGTTCGTTTTCGAGTTATTAATGTTCGTTTGACTCATTGTATCCCAGATGGCGTTGTGTTGCCAGGGAGACTGGTATCTACTAGTGATGTCCGTTGGATCCGGATCTCTGATTCGGATCTGATAATATCCGGATTCGGATCTACAAATATCCGGATCCGAATTTCGGATCTCTGATATCAGATCCGGATTTCGGATCTCGGATATCGGATCCGGATTTCGGAACCTTTCGCTGGATGCGTATTAAGACTAATTAGGTCTTAAGAGGACTAGGCTATCACTTAATAAAAGCTTTTATAAACTGCTTTCAGAAAAAGTTTGCATATACACAATTTCCTGTCTAGGATCCGATTTTCGGATCTCGGATCCAAGATCCGGATCTCAGATCTCGCATCCAAGATCCGGATCAGAGATCTCGGATCCAAGTCCCGGATCTCGGATTTCTGACCAACATCCGGTTCTCGGATCTCGGACCTAGGTCCGAAAAAAAGATCCGGATATCCGGATCTTGACATCACTAGTATCTACCATGACAGATGGATAGGTAGAGGCGGACCAGTTCCATGGCTTGCACGTTTCCCCGATCTCAGTCCTTGGGATTATTTTCTCTGGGGACACCTTAAACAATTGGTCTATGCAGCACACCACCCGGACCATCGACGTGTCATGGAAGCCTGCGAAACCATTTTCGAAACAGTCAGGGAGTATTTGAAAGGGTGCGACAGTCATTAATAACTCGAAAACGAAGGATTTTCCGACATATGGCTAATAAATTATGCGAAAGACATTTTGGTAATGCTTGCGCATGCGTAGTTAAATATTATTTAGTTAAAATGCTGATATTTCATGATATACCTGCTATTCTTATACGAATGAACACAGATAATTAAAAGAAGCCTCATAAGCATATGCTGCCGTTTCAACACATTTCATGCATTAATTTTTACAAGATGATCCCAAACATTATTTTTTTAGTTCAGTTTCTTGCGGGTCCCCTATTTGCCTTTGGGACAAAATCTTCGCTGAAATAAACTGAGTGAGTATATTATTATGACCACCCTGTCAGTATCTCGTTGGGTCACCTTCTTTTGCCTTTAATACTGCGGTGATTCTTCGTGGCATTGATTCCACGAGATGTTGGAAGGTGGTGGGAGGAATCTGACACCATGCCTCATGGAGTGAGATCTGGGGATTGTGGGGCCACCGAAGTAAGGTAAAGTCCCCCTCATGTTCTTGGAACCACTCCTGAACAATACGAGCTCTGTGGCATGGCACATTGTCTTGCTGGAAGTAACCATCTCCATTGGGGTACGCCATCAACATGACAGGGTGGACTTGATCGGCGACGATACGGAGGTCTGCTGTGCCATCCAGACGTTGTTCAACATGTATTAACGGACCCAACACATGCCAGGAAAACATTCCCCTGACCATAACACTGCACGCACCGGCCTGAGGGGTTGTACTCGTGCATGCGGGGTCCATGCTTTCGTGCAGTTTCCGCCAGATTCTCACGCGGCCGTCTGCACGATGTAACTGGAATCGTGACTCGTCAGACCACACGATTTGTTTCCACTGCTCGAGAGGTCAGTCCTTGTGCTCCTGAGCGAATTGGAGTCGTTTCCGCTTGTTGGCTGCAGACAGCAAAGTTGTGCGGACAGACCTTCGGACCATTCAGAGACCGTTTTGGAGGACCCCTGATTAAGGTGAGCAGTGATTTGATGCACAGTTGCCCTTCTGTTATCCTTTACCAGTCGTGACAGTCTCCGTTCTGTCCACAACGCGAACGTTCAGACCCCGTCTTCCGGCTAACTGTCCAGTCTTTAAATATTTTAACGACGGCTGCTCTCGAGCACCCCACGAATGCTGCTGTTTCGCTGATACTCGCTCCATAGCTCCGAGCACCTACAATCATCCCGCGTTCGAAGGCTGTTAAATCGCGTCGTTTACCCATTGTTGAAGAATGGAACACGTCTACTGTTGTCGACGACACTCAGCTTCCCTTTTTATATTGGTCCGGCCCGCTAGCAACATTGTGGCGACGTCCGTGTGCGCATTTGCATAAACATCTCAGGTGGTCATAATAATATGCTCACTCACAAGGGAACCCCACATAGCCTAACCGCTTTAACAAAGCTATATTTCAATGTGGTGGAAATCTGTGTATATGAGGTGTAACATGCTCTTTACATCCCTGAAGTTTCAGGCTAATTCATCAAGTATTTATCGGCCTCTGTGGCTCAGTGGTTGCGTGATCGCCTCTGATGCCCGAGTACGCGGGTTCGACCCCGGTCGAGAACGACGAGGATTTTTCAGGGGGGAATCCTGAGATCACGCACTTCCTTTGGAAGGGAAGTAAAGTCGTTGGTCCTGTGTAGTCGTTTGCCGGCTGCACGTTAAAGAACCCTTGCGAGGCAAAACTTGCGGCCCCTTGATATGACCATAGTAATACCAACCAAACTAAACCAACCATCAAGTATTTTCCTATATATTCGACAAAACGTATAAAATCGAAATTGTCCAATTACTTTTGGATAGATAGTGTACCAGAAGAACTGGATCCATCCAACAGTTCTAATAAGGGTACAACACCCTAAAAATGTCGACTAAAGACAGTCCTGTGGCCAACATACCTGGTCACTAGTTTTTAAACAGGACTATATTTGCCGATCAGTGAGCAGCGGTTCGGAAAATTACTGGAAATGCGCTGATATTGTTCTGGGGTTGATTAAAGAGAGAATAACAGCTAACAATCTGTTCCAGCACTAGATCTTTTGGCACCTGCACGTACATTACACATTTCAGCACCTTCAGTGGCACCAGACTTTTTGGCACCTGTATGGGCACTCGATTGGAAGACACTGTGCATACTCTGGTGTTTTGCATTGTGTAAACAAGCACGGGGCGATGGTTACGTCATGTGTGATATTGACCACACAGATTAAGAGATGGGGACCAGGTCTGTCCGTTAGTGATCATACGGCCTTTTTCAGCACAAGTGCCTCATTTGATGTTATACATACATTGTTCGAGACATTGTTGGAACTGTTCGGATATGACGACAGATGCCGCTAATGTGCAACAGTTCTTAGAGGGTTCCTAGACTAAAAGTAGCCATTTATCATATCCTAGAAACAGGGTCTTTATTTCAACGTGAGAATGTCTATCAATCTTTCCAGGGTTGTCCCGAGGGGGTAAACGAAGAACTCGTAATTAATTGTTGAATCTCTTGCACTATTGAAATTATAGATATTAAAAATAGATCCTCAATCGATTAATTGATCCTCGGGGATTTATTTTTCCTATCGGTGACTGGAGAATCCGGAAGTTTGTTCTGCAAGGGTCCATTAAAAAAACCACTACACCATAAAAGGGAGGAAGGAAGGGCCTGGATTGCTTTAACCCTAATCAGGTGAACGATGAGCCATTTGTCATGGGGGGTAATTTCATTTTTTTTTCCTCCTCCTCCTCCTCCTCCTCCTAATTGCTACTTTCCTCCTATTAAAGGGAGGTTTTGTTTAAACGCCGTAATTTGTCCCCGTAAAAGCTTGTAATTATACTCACGTTGCCAATTTTGCACACACATACCCTATCCGACTCGTTGCTTTTTAAGGTTGAATGTCGGAAGGCGGACGTTTGCTGCAGTTTTTTATGCGCTGTAGTGAGTAGGCAGCTTTAATAGCTGATACAAGAAGGGCCGACGGTGCCTGGAATCAAACAAGAAAGTGATGACGATCAAGTAATCAGTTTTTTATCACGTTATAGTTTGAAGTATAACTTCGGCGGCTAATCACTAAAACAAGAAGAACTTAACCAACGATTGCGTTGTTCCGTAAGTGGCACTCTGAAGCTGTATCTCATAGTTAGGAAACTTTTCTTCATGTCAAATATAACTTGGTCGCATTGGGACAGCAATTTAGTTGCAGAGGTTTGCTCTCAAATGTTCATGAATAGCAAGGGCTTGCTCAGAATTTAACTTGCGAACTAATTTGTAAATCGCTTACGAGTTTAGTGAGAAGAAACTCGCCATTACTCAAATAGGCTTCGCGACAGTGGGTGTACCTAATCCTTTGGCAAACCGAGAAGGTAAAATGTAACCTAACTTAACCTATCCTAATCTATCTACAGGGTGGCCCTTAAGTCCTATACCTGTACAATTCGTTTTTGTGGAAATTGTCGGACAATCACCATGTGGGGACATAGTAGGCCTAGGGGGTGGTCATATGTCGATTCTCGCTGTTATTTACTCTGTTGCAGGTGCTAAAGCATGCCAATAACCACAGATGAGAGGACAAAGTTGATAAGGGCATGGGGAGGGAGGAATCCAAGGGCTGTAGTGTCCTATGTTAGTGTTGCCCGACTCTTCAAGAAGTTCATGGATACCGAGTCCGTAGCCGACAAGCCCAGGAGGAAGCTCACGTAGAGCATCGTATATAACTCAAGGTGCCTCGTGACCCCCTTTCCATTTAAAACCCTACGGTGCATCCAAGATGGCGGCTTTCAAGATGGCTTCCGTCTCTGTCACCTGCACCATATGACTTCCCCCTTGGTCTAATATGTCCCCTCGTGGTGGTTGTCCGTCATTTCCACAAACACGAGTTGTACAAGGGGTGGTAAGGGACGTATGGCCCACCCTGTATACTCTGTCCAACGAAAGTTTGAATAGGCGTGTCCAATCAGATTTCAATTGTTGGACATTCTTCCAAAGTAAAAGTAGCGATGTCTAACAATTGAATGTTTGGATACCCTGTTTATAAATCAACCAACCAACCTAACCTAATCCGACCTAACTGATTGGTGTATCTATCTAATCAAGCTACCTATCTATCTATCTATCTATCTATCTATCTATCTATCTATCTATCTATCTATTGTCTACATTATAATGTGAGGAATCTACCTAACTTCCTATATGTACCCTGCAACAGATTTGTTGTATCTCCCCTATCATTGGGCTTCCACTTTGACTGTTTAGTACACTTGGAGACAGCTTTGCTGTGCCAGGGTCCTCGGAGCCCAGTTGGTACTTAATCTAACTACTTAAGCTTTGTCAAAGGGCAATCTTTCTCGGCAACGTCACCTAAGATAAAGTTTTCTCATTTGTCTTCTCCAGGTTAGCTTACTGTTCTCTTAGGCCCGTGCTTGTTTCTTTGTAATACTTGAGCCTAAGGATGAGTTATAGCCTTGTCGCTCGTTATTCCATTAAGTGGCTGGAACTTATTTTTGCATGATTTTCTGCGCAATTTATTTCCTATTTAAAGCTCGCTCTTTCTCTCCCAATTTAGCCGAGTGTACAGGTATGTTTCCTCTCGCGCAAAAGGGTAAACAACAACAGATGGATGAAAAAGAGGGAGGAATTTCCGCTTGAATTAGTACTCATTAAAAACGATAAGCAACCTCTAAATTTCCCCATGTAATTGGTGATTTGAACGGCGATGCGTCCAATTACGGCAACAGCGATCCACGGCCCCCTGGTTTATTTATCTCTCTCTCTCTGGCGCGCGCGCACTCTTGTTTTCTATTGCATGCTCAGTCCAACCTACCCCCTTTAAAAGGGTTTAATGTTAATTTTAAAAATATGTTTGTCTTAACAGTAAAACACGTGACGGGCTCGCGAATCGAAATATGGACGTGTAAGGAAAAGGAGAGAGAGAGAAAGAGAGAGAGAGGAGCGATGCATAATTTATTGTCGCGCGTTTCTTTTCTCCTTTCTTGGACTATCATCCTCCAGGCCTTTCATTTGCCTAATCTCTATAGCTAAAGAATGACCAATTACGTTGAAGTGGTGCCGGAGAGAGAGAGAGAGGAACTTTGCGAACCCCTCTTCTCCTACCATCGGGGCTTGTTTTATTTATTATACATAATTTACAAATCATTAAGAAGCGTGCCCTGTCGCAAGGTAATTAGGACGGCGGCCCTGTTTGCCAGCTTAACAAGTTAGTGTATGTGACCGTTAGCTATTAAGGAGAGGGAGGCTTTGATGGTTTTTATTTTTATTTTTAGAAGAGCCTGGGTGGGTGGAACGACAGCGAAGCTCTTTTAGAAAGTTAACAAGTTCTGTCGACGAGTTGAAGATGGCTTGTTAGGAAGGAAATTTTTTTTGTCCGCAGTGATATGATTTGGCCTGAGATGAAGCTCCAGCTTCAAACGGGGGTAACTTCAAAACCGTTGCATGTGCGTAAGCAGTTTTGTTTTTTTTAACTTAACGTACACGTACTTAAAAGTGATGAAACAATTGACAAATTAAACAGAATTATACAAGAGTAATAGCGCGACAGGCTATCTTTTGTAGCATATACTCGTCTAGTTGGACTTTCTCGAAATTTCTGCAAGGTTATACAGGAATTCAGTGTTAATGCATCTGGCAACTCAGACACTTGTGTTGGCTGAAATGGATACTCTGACTCTTGAGTCTAGTTCTCCATGCACATTTCATCGAGTTATCCAGGTTCAGACCTTGATTTGTCGAAGTGAGCGTTGTTATTGTGATAAACAAATGGAGCCTGGCCAAACTGTTCGCATTAAAGTGGACGATATCGCCCTCTGAGGAGGAGCTAACGATCCGGGGGGGGGGGGGGGGCGAAAATACATTCGGCGAGATTCCTTCTAAATGATAGGATTGGTCTGGCTCTGCAAAATAGTCATTCGTTCTGCAATCACCTCCTCGTTTGAATGAAATTTCCTTCTCGCCAGCCATTTCTTCAAATTGGGGAACAATTAGTAGTCTGAAGGAGCAAATAGGGTGAATAGGGGGGATGCAGAAGGAGTTGGAATCTTAATCTGCGGCTACAACGACAGAAGGGAGCTGATGCGTTGTCGTGATTGAAAAGAATTTTTTGTAAATTTTTTTTGAACTGGCCAATCGCAGACGCTTTTCTTGCAACGATCCGATAACCATGAATAGGATGCACCTGAAATAGTTTTACTCTACTCCAAATAGTCAACGAGGATTATGCCTTAGGAATCCCAAAAGACTGTCGTCATAATCTTTCCGACTGATCTACGGTCTTTAACTTCTTTGGTGGAGATTCCCGGCTGGTAACCTATTGTTTGAACTGTTTTTTGATCTTACAAGGAGAGGCTACGCCGTTGGAGAAACGGATTCAGGTGAGACTTGGCGTATACGTAGAGAGTCCTTGCCTGTGTATGTGTGCAGAGCCGTAGCGCGCGCTCTTCAGCCGTTCGCGAGATAATCGACCTAAATTTTGGGCGCCTGAAGCGGCGCACCTTATGTACTTTAGTGTGCACGTAATTGTGTTAGCAGCAGCGGTAGCGCAATGGTAAAGCGTGCGCCCAGCATCTCGTAACTTTTTGCAGGTTGTTGGTCAAGTCCCGGCCGGGGAACTTTTTTTTCACAACGGTTTTTTTTTTCATTCCTTACTGATAATCACGATTAAAAATGCACTTTTATTTACTTTGTTGGACATTTTACCGGAAGTTTACACTCTGTCAAATTACGTGCGCACAAAAGTACATAAGGTCAATTATCTCGCGAACGGCTGAAGAGCGCGCGCGCTACGACTCTGCACACATACACAGGCAAGGACCCTCTACGTATACGCCAAGTCTCCTGAATCCGTTTCTCCAACGGCGTAGCATCTCCTTGTTAGGCATGTAGAGGTGTATCGATGTTTCATCTCCGCGGATTCCGCTGAAACAGCTGTAAATTGTACTTTGGTCAATTGCAAGCAGTCGCGGATAACTTTCTCATGTTCAAAAGTTGATGTAAAATACGTACCCGTTCGCTCGAGATGCCCATAGCATTGGCAATGTCACGCACCTTCAGTCTTCTATCATCCATCATAATAATATGGATTTTATCAATGATTTCTGGAGTTTAGGGCGTCCAGACCATTCAGCGTCCATTGCACTCATACGTTTTGAATATACAGTTCTTATCCATCGTATTTATCAAGTTTTTCTTTAGTCTGTTGAGGCAATTTATCTTTTATCTATCAATCGACAGTTTCGCATCAAATGAACGCCAACATGGAGAAATGTGCTTAAATTTATTGTGTATTCCGCTGACAGATCTGCTAACTTAAAATAACTTTCATGCTCCCTTTCTGATTTGCACGGATTTTTCAGGCAATCTTCGTATTTCCAGAGGTCCAGGGGAAGGGGGTAAGATAATCTAGGAAGTTGTAGTCTAGATGTCCAGGAATCAACGGACCCCGGTTATTACGCTTTCATTGTCCTACCTTTGCCCACTTCAACTTTCGTTGAGCATTACTCATCATGATCCGTGATGAGTAGCAGAGGGTTCTTGATGCTTGTCTAAATTTCCTGTCTAATCTGGTAGCAGAAGCTAACGGTGGAGAATAAAGGGGGGTAAAGTATAAGGAGATATAAGTGATACATACTGGGGGATAAAGATGAAGTAAAAGACAGTTTATCCCCTTCTTACCCTTCCCCTTTCTTAAAAACTTTTTTACTCTTTCTTTTTATCTTTTTATCGAATGTTCTATTTTTTCGTTTTTCATCATTTCCGATCGAATGACATATCACATGACATATTTTGCCATTTGAAAAATGTTTGATTCTAAAGGTCACCTGACCACTATATTCTTATACATCGGTATTGTTCGCCCTTCCCATACTCCGATTCACAAAAGAACAATCCAAAGTATGCTTATTCTGCTTTTAAAAGGCATTGGCCTAGTTTACCGATATAGTAAGATACAGAGAAGGACGCCACCTGTTGTCGAAATGTTAAACGTTTGCTCTAATAAGCAGATGTCGGAAGGGTGTTTGTTGTTTAAGTAGCTTTATTGGATTTTTGGAGTTGCAATGGAAACCTGTTGCGACCCTTAATCTTGTTAAGTTGCATGACTCATTTCAGGTGATGGCTGGAAGCTTAGATTGCACGCTTTGTGTTTGCTTATGCATTATCCTTGTGCTTGCTTGTAACGTTTTCTGCAATTGCTTCACAAGACAGGTACGTATATGTTTTAAAATGTTTTTAAATGCGAGCTGTATAATTACGTTAATAGTTATATAGGGTGGTCTAATAGGCCCATCTTGTATTTTCAAAACCGTCAGGAAAATTATATATATACGAGAAATGGATATGGAAATCTACGTTCTGGGTGTATGACGAATATGACCACCATATTAGATTGAGGTCAATTTTTTTTTCAAATGGAAGTGGGTCTTGTGACATATCAAACAACAAGAGAATTTTCTCAGAAATTCATTGCACTTCTCGGAATTCACCTATCTCTGACGGTTTGGAAGCTATCGTCATTGAAAGTTTGCATGTTAAGTTGAAATGGATATGCGGGGCTAGCCTTCGTGATAGCCATTTAACAGACTTTACTGATCTTTTAATTTGGAAAACCAGCAATAAAGAATATTTTGCTCAGCTCCGGGTATGGGGAATCTGTGTGATTGGATCGACTTTTGTTGAAAGCCTCCTTCTCTTTCGATCGAGGATGGCTGCTTTTTTTTTTTCTTTCTTTCTTCCAACGTGTTTATGCTCTATATTACGGGGACTGTTATTCGTCAGTGGTTTGATATCCAGTTTTCATGGTCGTTGGATTGATTGAATGGACCCCTTGAATGGCCTCCGAGATCACCGATCTCAAAGCCCTCGATTTGAAAATTTGGTAAGCACTATTGTTAAATTGCGCTTGATTTTTGAGATAGATTCCAAACCGTGACAGATAGGTCAAATCTAACAAGTGGAATGAATTTTTGGGAAAATTCTCATGTTGATTGATATGTCACATGGCCCAGTTTCTATTTGAAAAAAAAAATCAGCTTCCAAAATGGCGGATTTCCAGATGGCGGCCAAAGTTTGTTATAATTGGATTAATTAGATGGTTTTGGAAATAAAATGATGTATGGGGGTTATGCTGTAGTTATATAGTAGTTTATTAAAATTATTTGATTATTGGTTAACAGGACAGCGAAGCCCACGTGAAGGTGTACGGGGAGATGCTTCTGTCCATGTTCGATCTTCTATGCCAGCTGAACGACGACCAGTTCAGAGCGTTGCTGCCGCTCACCTTTCCTGTCGTGCGCACTCTGACTGCCCATGCGCACGATGCTACGTTGAGGCAAACCCTTGCCGAGTATATGCAGCGAGTGGCCACGCTGTTTGGCTTCGCCTTGGACTTTTGAAGGAGGAGGAACCCCTCTTTGGTTTTTAATTTGTGTTGTTTAATAAAGTCACGTGACTTGCTTTTATTCTTTTTATTGTTGTGATTTCGTACTAGTCAGTTTGAGTCTTTTTCCTTTTCTCTTTGGATCTTTTCGCTTTCGGTAAGTAACTGGCCAGCTTAAGTGTATTTGCCAGAATCGTGAGGAAGAATTTTCGTTTCGCCGTTTAATGTTTCTTTGATGAGGCTCTGCGAAGGAAATGAACATTTGTGTCGTCGTCTTTGTTTCCACCCCCTTTCTCCGCCCCCTTTCTTTTAATCTCGAACCGATCTTCGGTGTTTCTTAATTAAGAGACGTACATTCCGACACTTTGAACTCAGTATCGTTATTATTAACCTGGAAAGGCCTCTTCGTTCTGACTTCATTCGCGAAAGGCGTTGAAGTCGATGCGGGTTATAAAACGATGCGGGGTAAGGTCGAACTGAGGATAAGTCGCTGTGGTTGTTATTATTGTTGTTGCTTTATTAAATTATTTTAAATTAATTTATTATTAAATAATTATTATAATGATAATAATAAAAAAACAAAACTTTATTGTGGATGTTTTGTTGTTATATACTTGTGTCACAATTATTTGTACTCCTTAGCAGCTGCTTTTCTTTATCTTCTCTATGTAGAGGAAATGAGTATTTTTAAAGAATCTTATAAATAACATTTTACCTTTTTAGTACTATTCAATGGGTGCTGGTAACCAATATAAATAATAAATTTATATATAATTAATTATGTGTATCAATTAGTTCATTGTCTATGTAAAAAATTGTAAACATTGCATTTTGGGATTATTATAAGTATTATTAAAAAGAATTTTTTTTTCTAATAAAGTATGTTTTCTGATTATTTCTGTCTCCTTCCTGGTGTTGAGCTGATCTCGGAAATCTGATATCCCATCAGCCCTAGGGAACTGTAATCAGTTGAAAATGAAGTTGGTAGTTTTTGTCAGAGGGCGCTATAATTCTTCCGGTGCTTTAAACTTCGTCAATCACCTTTTCGCTTGTTCTGAATTGCCGAAGGCGCCTTATATGTACAAGCATAAATGATGAAAAAAATCCGGATGACGTCAATCAATATCTATTGACATGTAGCATCATGATGACGTCGTTTAACAATTTGTATTGTTGGTAGTGCTTTATAGAGAGCGCTAAAGTGGTTACCAAGTTTCTGCTGTAAGCGTCTCTTGTTTATACACTCAAACGCCAATAGTCATGGAATAGCTGCTCACTAAACGTGTCGAACTCCGACGAAGATCGATTCCACTAGAGGCTGGAAGATTTATGAAAAGTGCAGTCTTGGTGCGCAGGGTCTTCTCCAGCACGTCCCATAAATATTTAATGGAATGCAAGTCTGAAGAGCGAGCTGCCTACACCATTCGTTGGAACCATCCTGGATGCTCTTCAGATCATTTCTGCACAATCTATACTCGATGTAATCTATCCTGCTCTAACTGTTCATGAGAACCAAACTTGCCTTGCAAAAGCACCCCTTCATGGTTGACAAATTGGGTCCATGATGTCATGGGGTCTGACCCACCCCTGTGCTTGTCCACCAGCTTGATGTATTTGTGATACACGTCGGACAACACAACCAGTTTCTGGTCTTCTAATTCCACGTAATCTGGTGTGCTGTGTCTGGTGTTGTTGCTATTACACGTCTTTTGGCCTTTGAGTGTACAGGTGTTTGCAAATATATACGGGGCAGTACTGCTGGGTAGCCTATCCCTTGACTGCAGGGACCCACTCATAATAATACCACCTATAATAAAGGCCTGGGCTGAAACGTCATACATTGTTAAATCATCATCAGAAGGGCAAATTTAGGGCTTGTTATTGGTGGAAATCACGGTCTATAGATATTCATGGTCATCGAGCTCCATTGTTAAAATGAAGCTAAAGTTTCTAGCTCCTGGTAGGGCGAGAACTCTATTGGAAAGTGGCGCTGCATGTACAATCGGCCCAACTGCGCCTGCAGCGCCGCCCTATCGGCAGATAGAAACTTGACTTATATATTCAGTTTCAATGAAAATCTCTTATCGCAGATTGCGGTCGGCCTTAGTGCGATCTATGCGGCATCTGGCGCGATCTGTTTTTCCTTAGCTACTCGAAACAATGGAAAATGGCCGAAGCTCTATGACCATGAATATCTATAGACCGTGGTGGAAATACGATTAATAATGTCCTACTCGTAGCCCACGTGAAAGACAGGCCCTGGCGCGGAAAAGTCACCTGACCATCTTAGTCCGAGTAACAATGTAACCTTCATTGTTTCCAACAAACGAAAAATTGCTGATTATTGAAATCCAAGATTGAAACAATGAAGGTTACATTGTTACTCGGACTAAGATGAACGGGTGACTTTTCCGCGCCAGGGCCTGTCTTTCTCGTGGGCTACGGTCCTACTCGAGGCCAACGAGAAATACAAGGCCCTGAAGCGGAAAAGTCACCTGGCCATAGCAGCCCGACCAACAATCAAACTTTCATTGTTTTCAACAAACGAAAAAATACTGATTGTTAAAAACCAAGATGGAAACAATGATGGTTACATTGTTACTCGGACTTCTATGGTCAAGTGACTTTCTAGTTGGCTTTGGGTCCTACTGAGATGATGTAACAATGTATGACGTTTCAGTGTCCTCTTTCACGAGTTGTCTCCATTATTTCTTCTGCTCAATAGCGATATAGTCTTCTGTTTTGCGTGGTTTTCATCTCATTTATAGCTGCTATTTTAGTATTCAAATGTTTATAAATGATAATACATTTCCGGAGGCTTGGGGGGAGGACGGTGAATAATACAATACTAGACGATTTCAAAAATTTTAAATGCTTCACCAAGTGATGTATTGAAACGTCTAATGCAAATGGTAAAAATGGCTCAGGTTTTCGTCGTTTATTTTCCACGAGATTCAGCATTAAGAGCAAAGTGGATTCGCAGCATATTCCATCCATCAAACAATTCGAGAGTAACTGAACTTTTTTTAATGATGATAAACTTGCATTAGCTTACTTTCAAAGAAAGAGAAAATAAATTAATAGTTCATTTCAGATATTGGAAATAGACCTAATTTCTAGCTCCCGATAGGGCGGGAATTTTATTGAAAAGTGGCGCTGCATGTACAGTCGGCCCAACTGCGCCTGCAGCGCCGCTCAATCGGGTGATAGAAACTTTAGTTTTATTTTCAGTTTCTATGAAATACCTCTATCCAAGGTAATTAGAGTACTCTATAATGTATGTTCGATCACTGCCTAAGGGCTCTGGCTGACGTCAAGGTCTATAAAAGACCTTTTATAGACTTTGGCTGACGTCATCGATACTCCCGCCTTCTGGTGAAAACTACATAATAACTGCTCGATCGGGCCGTTTCTCCCGGTGCTCACCAGATAGCGGGAGCATCGATGACGTCAGCCAGAGCCCCTTAGGCAGTGATCGAGCATACCTTATACTCTACTGCGATCTATGCAGCATCTAGCGCGTTTTCTGTTATACATGTAGATCTTCTTGAAACAATGGAAAATGTTGGAAGCTCGAGGGCCAGTTATATCTCTAGATCGTGGTAGAAATACGATTAAACATGGCTTTATGATGATGTAACAATGTATGACGTTTCCTTCCACAGTCCTTCTCTCCAGGTGATGTTCAGGAGGATCCATGAAGCGAAGTGTTTCCAGAGGATTGGTTTATTTTTGGTGAATTATGAGGACAGGGAAGTACTTGGAAATCTTGCTCGTGCTACTTCTCCATTCCTAGGCAAAAATTCTCGCCGTACGACATATTGCATTAGTCTGTTGGAATATCCCATCCGCCCCAAGATACATTCATTTAAAAATGTGATTTTTAACTATTTGCATTTGTGCTATAACTCAACCACGAGTGACTTTCGGTGAAAATCACGAACGTTTGGCAAAAAATGTTCTCTGAAACGAGTACGTACGGTTGATTAGGCTGCCTCCAACGATTCCAGCATGCGTTGTCTTTGGTACCATTCTCGATAGACACCAGCAACAGTTTTGCGGTAACTTCGTTAGCTACTAAAGCGATCACATGATTATTGGTCACGTGTCTTCTAAATGGAGGTCTTCAGTCTATTGCGTAATGAAGTGGCCACTCAGTGTATAAAGAAAAAAAATTCAGGGTTAAGTGTTATCTCAGAGATGAGCTCGTGCTGCTTGTTGTTTTGTTTGAATAGATGGACAAATCGAAAGAAGTGCGCGCACTTGCGCATCGAACGTGTGTAATTATCGGATTTCTGTAAAACTTCTGTTGGGAATAAATAAAAGTTTGCGTGACACCATAACGCGGTGAACTAATTCGTCCACTTCCGGCCTGCTGTCCATTAACTTGTCCGAGCCGGAAGTCCCCTCGTGTCTATTGCTTGTGGCGTGTCTCCCCTTTACCCCCCTCCCGCAGTGTTAATTTTTATCTAGAAATCAATCTGCAAGCACACAGAACCAACCAACAAATTTGCTCGTTCGCTTTTGCGGTCAATTTTTTTCCACCGACACTGGCGTTTCCGGTGGTTCCGTGAGGGCAGGCATTGTTTTTGTCGTTTCGACCAAACAAAATGGCGTCGGGGAAGAATTTACGCCCCCGCAAGACGTGAACTTGGAAACCGGATGTCGACGTCGTTTGGCGCTTGGGATGATTTTTTACAATTTGGACTGTACTCGAAGCACGCGATTATTATTATTATTATTATAACGTGGCAAGCTTTGTAATTTATTATGATTTTCTAGGTGCCTTTCTTTGTAATATTGCGTGACGTGTTGTTGTGAGTTGGTTGCATATGACTACTCCGTGATGACGGCTGAAACCCAATATCACTATCGTGACATAAATTTTTCTCTGCCTATATCAAGCAGTGTTTTACCCACAGTCCTTTGCAACTAAGACTATACAGAGCATCTAAGGTGGTTTCCATTGAGTCTCACCAGTTCCCAACAGACACTTAGAATCGCTTTCCAATCGTCTCTCTCTCCCTTGTAATGCATCTGGTAGTGCAATTTTCTTGCAACTTACTGAGGACCAGTAAGCTGGCTATTCGTTCCACAGCCTCCATAGGCTTGCGCAGTTTTTATGGATTTATGTTTCGGCTGTTGGTACGTTGTGAGATGGTTGTCTGAGCAGTGAGGTTAAGTTCGGAGGTCAGTTGGGCATAGTGGTCTGTTTGTTAGTTTGCAGAAGTCTAGCTAACTTCCGCTAACCTCTTTCATCAAGGAGCGGTTTCCTTCCACTGGAGTTCACCACTTATTGCGCGGTGAACCACGCGTAATACCCCTTGAGACTGTTGTACGAGAAAAGTTCAAAGGCTGTCGTCTCGGAGATGCTTCGTGCAACGGAGTGGTTCGAACCATTTGTGCGCGCAGGGTGAATGTACTAATAGGGTCCTGATTAGTGATGTCAAGATCCGGATCTTTTTTCAGACCTAGATCCGAGAACCGGATGTTGGTCAGAAATCCGAGATCCGGAACTTGGATCCGAGATCTCTGATCCGGATCTTGGATGCGAGATCTGAGATCCGGATCTTGGATCCGAGATCCGAAAATCGGATCCTAGACAGGAAATTGTGTATATGCAAACTTTTTCTGAAAGCAGTTTATAAAAGCTTTTATTAAGTGATAGCTTAGTCCTCTTAAGTCCTAATTAGTCTTAATACGCATCTAGCGAAAGGATCCGAAATCCGGATCCAATATCCGAAATCTGGATCCGATATCAGAGATCCGAAATCCGGATACGGATATTTCTAGATCCGAATCCGGATATTATCAGATCCGAATCAGAGATCCGGATCCAACGGACATCACTAGTCCTGATAGTGTAAGGCTGTAAGGTCTTAATAGTCTGCAGATAGGATCGTGATCCCCGACGTATTTTATTCTGCATTCATGCAACTAGATGATCACTTACGCAGTCATGTTTCAGGTTGGTGAGTTCATGGAGAATAGAGGGGTGGGTTTCTTTGTGAATTTTTTTCTTTGTTGTATTTTTCTGTCGATTTGAGTGTTTTTGTATTTGATCATTTATTTTTCGCATGTATTGATTTATTAACTTTTATATTGATATTATTATATAAATTTTTTTTGCGTGGCAAAGTTCGTGGTTGCTAAGCAACGAAACCTGAAAGACATAATCGATGATCAGGCATGACGTCATGCGCAGAAACAGGGGACCAAGATCCGATCTGCAGACTATAATAGATATAAATTTCGAAGAAATTTTGCCTTTGCCTTTACAATAGTAGCTTTAGCCATGCTATAGAGTCATATATTCGAATACAGGTCAATAAAGTTGTACATACAGGTTCGTGCCCTTTCTAACTTTAGCTTAACTCCCCCTTTGCATAAATAAAGTCCCCGATTGCATAAGTTTCCCCAGGCTTTCGAATCTCACTAGTTCATGGGCCTTCCAAACGTTAACCCTGCAGTCTGGCTCATGTCACGCTTGTTCTAGCCTGCAGGGTCGATGATAGTAACAGTCTCTGTGATTCTTTGGCAAAGCCCTGTAAGCTTTTGGTAAAGGAGGCATGTAGACTTTACATGAGGAAAAAGTCATATGGAGTGAGATTAGGTGCCCCAAGAGGCAAGGCAAAAAGACCCGAGTCTTCTTAAGAATGTTTGCACACTTGTCTCCTAGCAAGGAAACGTGTAACTACGCCGCAGTATCTGTCAGTTGTTATGCTGTTCTGGTTTTCATGTTGCTTTGCTACTGTGTGGCTAGAATTTGAAATGCCGGAGAGACTTTGCAACACGATTTACGTACACCGAGTGCCAATTTATTATTATGACGACCTGATAGTTTTAAGCAAATTAGCTAAGGCGTCACACTTTCGTCGCTAGAGGGCGAAACTGGTATTAAAAAGGAGGGCTTCGTGCTTACGACATTTGTAGAAGTGATTTGTGAAGATTGGCCCGAGGAACGAGTATCAGCGAAACCGCCGCATTCGTGAATTTTTCAAGTTAGTGTTTAGAGACTGGAAAAGTCAGTTAGTGGTGCCATCGACTAGTGTATGCTGAGGCGAAACTGAGTGTGTTCAGAATTTCAAAACTTAACTCAAAGTACAGCACATCTTAACCAAGGGTCCACTCAAATGACCTCTAAACTGAAAAAGTGGTCATAATGAATTGGCCATTCTGTGCATATTGAAATTATACTTTGTCCAATGAAAGAACAACCGAACATGCCCTGGTATTCTTTTATTGGGCAGAGTATATATTATAAATATTCTACTATAATGCGAAAAATTTTGGCGTAAGTAAATTCCCTAAATTTTTGGGACCGTATTATACAAGAGGATAATAGTAGCCCTGCAACGACTGAGCAGGCCAGGAGGGGGGAGAAGTTAAAACAAAATTAGCGTATAATACATCACTATACATTAATTATAAAGTATATGCAATGCATTAATTCACTTTTTATTTGAATTTCCCGTCGCCAAAAACTATACGAAAGTGACCTCTCAAAAAGAAGTCCGTCCATGTCTATTTATATTATTTATTGAAGAAACAGATGATAATGAATCAGATTTTGAAAGATTTTAATTGTAAAGATCCATATCATGCACATTTAAAAATGGAAAATTATAAGTTTTTCTGTATTTTTTTGCATATTTTATTTCTCCTGACCTAAGTCCCACATCGAGCACCCACCTCCGAAACTAACGGACGTACACGCGCCAAAATTGGAACGATTAACGGGCTGCGTGCTCCCAGTGAACCATCCAAGTTGCGTGCAGATAGGTGGCATAGGAGCCGAGTTGCCAACAAAAGACTATATGGGATCGCATTATACAAGAAGCGCATTATAGTAGAATATTTACGGTACTTAAGACCACAGATTACTTATAAAGAACGCTTTATTAAACATCAAAAGAGTCAGTGTATCCAAATGGCGCATCCAGTGGCAGCCAGGGACATCGCTACAAACGATGACGTCAAAAGCATATTACTTCATTGTCGAGTGTCGCATCTGTGTATAGGTAATCTGTGCTTAAGGCCGTGCGTGTCTTATTTGCACCAACAAAATTCCAGGGATTCTGAGCTGTGTTTTTTGATGTTATCTTGATAGAGGACTACAATCTGAATAATCTGACGTCCCTGTTGGTTTATGAAGATTGCCAGAAGAAATGGCTGGAGAGATTTCTCGAGCTAAAAGAAGAGTCGGGAACATGTATAGTTTATATTTCTCGTATTTATTTGTCAAAACTTTTTCACAGGTCATCATGTACAGGGAGCTGTAACTTCACAAGACCAGATTATTATTATTATTAATTTTTTTTTTCTTAGGACTAACATCAAAGGGGATGGAAGGGGTGAGAGAAGGAATTTCATTAATGTAATAATAACAATAAATAATAATAATAATTAATAATAATAATAATAATAATAATAACAATAGATTACCACAATTCATTGCAGAGAAGCAAAGAAGGCCATTGGTCTCATTTGCTTCGCTGAAATTTGGTTTCAACAGTTTGCGCGGTTGTTTTTTGGAATTATTTTTTTGTACTCAAGTGAGATGATGGTAATGGTATAAATAAATGAAATAAAAGGTGACTTGTTCCTCTCTCTTTTTTTTATATATTTATATATTTTATATATTTTTAATTTATTTATATAATATAATTTATCTTTTCAGTTGACTTTTTATTTTGTTTTTTGTTTTTTTTTTTTCACCCAAGAAAAATAAAGGACTGAAGTTGTTGAATCACAGACAAAGGTGAGGCTTTGCTTCTTTTAACATCCTGTTTTGGCCTCGAGGGTAACAAGACATACCGTTCTGTTTTATCACAACCCCCTTATACCCCCACGAAAGTTTATTGTTATCTGGAGTAGGAAGGAAGTCAGTTCGTTGTTTTTTGTTGATTCATCATCCGTTTATTGCTGAATTGGTTGAGCCTTTGAGTCTGGTTTTGCCGTGGTTCTAAAGGGTTGTTGAGTTGCGTGTGTGTGTGTGTCTTTGGCGAGATTTTGCTCGGAAGGTACAACGCCTTTTGGAACCATGGACTTTTTTTTTTTTGTATCCACCGTTTTGCTTGCTCACTACTCCACACCGCTGCATATGGGGTTGTGCGTGTTGGGCAGAGTGACGAGTCTTTTGGGGCGGCGCTGCTTTCTGGACGATGACGGTGTTTGAGAAGTGGTTGCCGTCGTCGTCGTAGTCTGCTGGGCCAAGTGTCAGTAGGGTCGCCACACCGACGGGTCCGACTGGCCGTTGGTCGCCGCACTGAATCGCGTCAAACTGTCGTTGGTTGGGCTCGTGTGTTGTTGTTGTTGTTGTTGTTGCTGCTGTTGTTGCTGCTGCTGCGTTTGTTGTTGCTGGTCGTCGCTGGTCGATCCGTTGCTTCCATTGCCTGCCGCTCCCGCCACGGCCTCGATCGCCCTGCTCGCCAAGTCGGAGCGTTGCTGCTGTTGCTGCTGTGAGGTGAGGGCGTCCATGGCGGAGCGGAGCTCGTTGCCGTGCAGGAGGAGGCTGGGGTGGAGCTGCGACTGGGAGACGCTGGTGTACAGGTGCGGGTAGAGGAAAGAAGCCGGCAGCATGGACTGGCTGAGGTAGAGCCCCGCGGCTGCCGCGTTCGATCCGCCCGACCCGTAATAAGTGTGCGGCGAGAGGACCGGGTAGCTGCTCGGCCCGCCAGCCAGGTACGAGTTGGACGAACCCGAGAGCAGAGCCACGGTGGTCGTGGGCGTCTGGTACGGGTAGTTGGAGGCGGTGGCGTACCTGCTGGCGTCCGAGAGCCGCTCCGACAGGCGGAAGTCCGAGGCGCTCGTATAGCGTGGTACGAGCATGGACGAGAAGTGGGAGTCCCTGTCTCCCGCATGCGGGAACGAAAAAGCCCCGTGTGTCTCCACGTCTCCCTTGAGGCCGAGCGCTGCCGCCGCCGCCGTGTGCTGCTCCGTCAGACCATGGAAATCCGTCGACGCACCGCTCGATCCAGTCGAATGATCGGACAATGCTGTAAAGACACAAAACAAAAACCTCTCAAAAACTGTTACCATTACTCCAAATTCATGTTACCATACTGGAGAGAGTGCTCCATCCTTGGACAGTTTTAGTACAGGAAAATGATCCAGTACGGGAGCATTCTCTCCAGGGCTGCATTGTTAGTGAGACGAGAAGGCGCGCTTTTACTTGCTCTTCTAATGCCCGCGCTGCTTATTTGATAGTTCCGATTGCGAGCTGGATTCCTGCTCTACCACGATGGTTATCAAAGTACACAATATGATCAAAAATATCCGGACACCCCTCACAGATCATCGATTGGCCCAATGTCACATGATAATGACTTGCACATCATTTAAATAGCTTCCCACACCTTCAGACACAACTCTGCTTGGAGATTGGCAAGAATGGGTCGTTCGGCAGAGCTCAGTGAGTTCCAACGTGGAACCATCGTTGGATGTCACCTATGCGGCAAGTCCGTGCGTGACATTTCCAGCCTTCTTCAGATACCCAAGTCAACAGTAGGCGATGTCATTATGAAATGGAAGACCCGGGGATCAACAACAGTTCAACAACGAACCGGTAGACCCAAGAAACTAACGGATAGAGTGCTTCGTCGTGTCACCCGCAGCAACCGGAAGTCCTCGGCGGAAAAAATTGCCACAGAGTTTCGAAACGCCTCTGCAAATGATGCCAGTACCATGACAATTCGTCGGGAACTGCACACGATGGGATTCCATGGCCGTGCTGCTGCCCACAAGCCCCACATCAGCAGGGTCGACGCCAAGCGACGTCTGGAGTGGTGCAAAGCCCACAGAAACTGGACAATGGACCAATGGAAACGTGTAATGTGGACAGACGAATCTCGCTACACACTCTGGCAATCCGATGGACGAGTTTGGGTTTGGCGCATACCTGGAGAACGCTTCTTACCTGAGTGCACAGAGCCCACAGTCAAGTTCGGAGGAGGAGGAGTCATGGTGTGGGGCTCATTTTCATGGTACGGACTGGGCCAGCTCGTTCCTGTGCAAGGAATCGTGAACTCCGACCGTTATCTGAATGTTTTGGACAACTGTGCACTTCCAACGTTGTGGCAATTTTTCGGAAACGGGCCATTTCTCTACCAACACGACAATGCTCCGTGCCACAAAGCGAGGCGTGTACAGCAGTGGTTTGCGGACTCAGGAGTCGAAAAAATGGGTTGGCCGGCACAAAGTCCCGACCTCAATCCTATAGAGAGTCTGTGGGATGAATTGGAAAGACGCTTGCGGGCCAGATCACATCGGCCAACTTCTGTACCTGAACTGATTCTCGCTCTTCAGGAGGAATGGAGGAACATTCCGGAAAGTACCTACCAACATTTGGTGGGAAGTCTTCCCCGAAGGGTGGAAGCTGTGATTCGGGCAAAGGGATGTGCAACGCCCTATTGATTTCCATGAAATCGTGGCTAGAGCGCAAACGTGCATGTGTCCGGATATTTGTGATCATATAGTGTAGCTTAAATGCACTACCGACTGATTGCCAGCAATACCTAGACACAAATGGGTTAATGCGCGCTTAACGTTTGGTTGAAGGCGACCAGGAAATCAAGAGCAACTCATCTGCAACCAGGGAGAGCTTCCTTCTTATTGCCGGTTTCCCATTCCCGCTAAAGGACCTGATAGCTTATGGCTTTGCTATTCCTGTTCCGCGATAGCTTAGTATGAATAACATCGAGAGAGCAGCTTGAAGCCCGTTTAGCGACTTTTGGGCTTTTTGTAAAGTCGCATGAAAAACGCGTGCGCGTAAAAGTCGCTAATTGGAAAACGAGTGCGAGGGTCAGAAAAGACGCCTAAATGGAAAACAGGCTTAAGGCAATTAGACACGTGTTCTTTGGGGTTGTTGTTATAAGTCTGAGGATGTAAGTAGACAGGCTGACAAAAAAAAAATGCCATACGCGAGTGAAGTCTTGGCATTACAAGACAAGTGACGTCACGGACGTTCTTGTACAAATCGAGTTCCTTGTATCGTGCAATTGATTCGTTTAGTTCGGAAGCAGCATTTTCCCGCCTTGGCGAGCGCTTTGGCTTTTGAGAGTCGATCGACTGTGAACAAGCTCCATCTGGATGAAGTGAATTGCTACGGATCGATCTTCGCTTGCATTTGCATAGAAGCTTAACGCAATTACCTCCTCGGGATTTACACGAAAGAAAGCGCGCCATTCAATTTAAACACACAGAGGCTTCGATATTGTGTTTAAAGTTTCTTACCTGAAGCAAGGTGTGAAGTCGAGGCGTTGGCATCATGGGCACCCGTCTGTGACGTCAGATCGCCTGGATAGGCGAGGGAAGAGGTTGTAAAGGTGGAGCCCTGAAGCCCTGCTCCTGTGCCCAAACTACCTGTCAGGTAGGAGGAGTAATGAGGCGCATAAGAAGCCCATGGATCGGAACCCGCTAAGTGCAACGCTTGAGTCGGATCTGTAAAGAAAACAGAGTAAACATTAGGAACAGTAGTAGTAGCCTACTAGCAGCAGTAGTATTCAAGGAAGGATTTTGTTGGGGGAAAAAGAGAGGAAAGAGACACCTGTCAAAGATTCCACCTCAACGATAATCAATTTCCCTGGACACAAGGGAAGCGTGTTTGATGGTTAATGATTCAGAAGGAGAGACAACAGAAAAATGGAGGACAACCTGGTCGACGAGGGAGGGAGGGGAATGGACTTTTTTTTTAAAACTCTCTTTCCTAATTTATTATTCATTTTATGTTTTTCACAAACCCGTAAAGTCGAGCGGAGGTTGAACACCTGATGCATAATTGAGCCCTTTGGAAGGCCCTTGGTGACAAGGGCGGATCACATGAAGTCGCTTAACTATGGATGAAGGTGGTGGGACCGAAGACAGCGACGACGGACACTGAGGTCTAAGAAGGGAATTGAGGGAAGAGCTTAGGTTAGAATGCTTGAAATTAGGCCTAGCAGTGAAATTTTGCAGTCCTCCAAGTTTATTGGCACGGCTTTCGGACTCGCTCAAAAGGCATCCATGAACATAGACTCGTGTTACAATGGACTCTGATTTCTAATTTTATAGCATTTGGGGAGTAAATAGAAAATATAAGTAAAGAACGCTAGATTTGCTTTGTACATGGAAACAAAATTTGGAGGAGAGCACTCATCTACTGGAGAATGAGGTCTGTTCACAGTTTTTCCACGAACAGAGAAATCATGGTTAATTTGAATCGAAATTGACCAATAAGCCTCCTTGTTGGCAAAAAGCGGATTGGAAGCTGTAAGAAAACACAAACATCCATGCCACTGCGGGATTCGAACCCGCGACTTGATGATAACCCCAAATTAGGTTTCTGATGGCGGTTCCAAAACGAATTGGATTCACAAATGTGCCTCCAAAGTTCCCAGGACGTTGTAAGAAGCTCACGTGTTTCCACAAATGTTTGGATCACATGTCTTGCTAACAATGCACAAGTAGCGTTGACATATCATGCAACTTAGAAAAGTCTTAAACAAATCCGAAATAATTAAAGTTTTTAAAAGTGTGGTCGTGCCTAAAGTGGAGTATGGAATTGTTATACGGACCGCTGCTCCAAAGCTTCAAATCAAGAAAGTTAAAGTAGCTTATAAGATGCTTTGAAACTCCAGAAAGTTACATCAATATCTGATGTCTGTGCCCCATATGATCTTCCATCCCTCTCGTATCTTAACGAACCAACGGCACCCCATGTATTTTAAGATCTTGGATTATCGATGCGGACAAAACTCGAGAAACGCAAAGACTTAAAATTTATCCTCCAAAGAAAATATCGCCGTTTCTAGAAAGATTCTTCCCTTATAGCACACGAAGGGATATGCTCGGCGTTGCTCGGTCTGTTTGTTTGATGAAATTTTGATGGCGTTTACCTGGCGTTTGAGTAAACAAACAAATATAAAGCAAAATATATTTACCCCCCCCCCTTTACTGGAATAACAGTGCTCACATGTGAATACTAACCAGCACGTGTTACGATGTTGAGTGCGTAACTCGGAAACAACTTCTTGGAATTCGATCAAACTTTAACGTCTACAGAGTTTTATGTACCCTATTATTCCTCCAAAACTCATTATTGCAGAACCTGAATTATTAACTTGTTGATCATGGTAGCGGTATTTTCATTTCTGTTCTTATCTCAGTTAGCGTCAAATTCGGACCCACTTTGTATTAAAAGAAAATGTTCATTCTGGTCACCTGTGTCATTGCTTACAGTTATGTACACTTTTTTCAGAATCACCCTGTATATTTGGAATGCAAGGCTATAATAACTAGTGATGTCCGTTGGATCCGGATCTCTGATATCGGATATCAGATCCGGATCTCGGATATCGGATCCGGATTTCGGATCCTTTCGCTGGATGCGTATTAAGACTAATTAGGACTTAAGAGGACTAGGCTATCACTTAATAAAAGCTTTTATAAACTGCTTTCAGAAAAAGGTTGCATATACACAATTTCCTGTCTAGGATCCGATTTTCGGATCTCGGATCCAAGATCCGGATCTCAGATCTCGCATCCAAGATTCGGATCAGAGATCTCGCATCCAAGTTCCGGATCTCGGATTTCTGACCAACATCACTAATAATAACAATAATATTAAAGATCGATAGCATTACTTTTTACATTTGCATCATAAGACTGCGGAACATAAAATTATATTATCATTCGTAATCGGCTATCCGTCATGACAATATCGAACCCCATCAGACGAATCCACCACGGAGTAAGAAAAACAAACAAAAACGAAAAGCCTAAGAAGAGGCGACATTACAGAGAGGTATGAAAGACATCAATATTTTGTGATATTCTGTTGCTATTATAAGATTAAATTAACTTAAAAGCTGGATCAAAATTAGAGTTGGGCACGTCCCTTTCCCATAAAAATTAACGTCTGTGAGTTTCTTTTAAGAATTGTCTACATGAAATAATTGTCTTTTCATTTTAGCCGGATCCTAGGCTGTAGATTACCTTTTCGATCTTTTCCTACTTTCAATCCTTAATTTAGCACAGATCTGGCTATGAAAGATCCTGTAAAACTTCTTATTACTTTTTGCGAGTTTTGTTCGTGTATTTGTTAAGCTTCACATTTTTTTTAACATTCGTAATAAAAATGTGTACTGCAAGTACGAAGTACGTGCGAGATCATTTTCTAGTTATATTAGCGAAAAGTGCAAATGCTTTCGATTGATAGTGCAGTGCTTCTTTACTAGTTGCGAAAAATTAAATGCCGGATTATTGAAGTTGCAGTACTGTATAAGGTTTTCTTGAGCCTTCTGTATACGCAAGAGTAGTATAGATAAAATTTCGCGGCGCTGCAAGGCAATGCAAGTTGATGGGGATCGTATGGAAAATTAGCATATGTACAGGAAACATTTGTTTGTATTGTGAGTAAATTTTAAAGAATTTGGATAAATAGTTTCTGAGAAAAAAATTTTTTCGAGGAACCTTTGTTTGTTGTACAATTTGCGCTTTTGTTATATCGACAATGTCTTGCGTGTTGTCGCTACGCAGTAAGGTTCTTAATCAATATGTATCCACAAGAAAAACTTGAGCCGAATTAAAGTTGCATGATGGGACATTGAAAGACAGGTGTGAGTCAACCTGTCTTGGGAGGAGTAAAAAAAAAAAAAAGACAGGAAAACGAGCGTGCTTGTGAATTAATTACAAGAGTCACAGACGAGGGCAGCGGGGAACCGAACCCGGAGGAGGAGGAGGAGGAGACGGCGACGCCTTTCTCCATTTAAGAGCAGCTGATTGAACGCATGCACCTTTAATGATGTCGTTGCGCGCTCGTGCATTATTCAAATGAGCAAGCGCTTACTCCGGCGGCGAACCAAACAAACCGAAGGATGTCCGTTGCGCCCTCTTTGGATGGGAGTCAATCTAAAGGCAATCGACTTGCATTAATGTTGGAAAGGAACGACGCGAGGCTTCAGACGGGAAGGCATGTTGTCAACAGCTGGACAAGATAAATAAGCAAAAGCGGAGCTCTTGGGGGGTCGTTGATCAGTGAGTCACGAAGGTCAGTCAGCTGGGTTTACGACTCTCCTGCTCAAATAGGAGTAGTAATAATAATAAATGTTATTTAACTACAGCAAACACGTAACGAATATTAAAAACAAACACGTGCTCGCTTGCTTTTCTTAGAAGGGAACTTTCTCACGCTTTTCTGTCACTTCCCTTTTACGACTGTCAGCAGGAGAGTCACCCCGAGCCGGCCTGATTCGCGCCAAGGTCCCATAAAGTCATTAACAAGGTTGCTGCGCGTCTGCTCGCAAGATGTCGCTCTCTGTCCAACGCGAAGACAAAGGGGGTAATGACGTGGCACAAATGACCACCAGGGATCATGAACCCTTTTAACGAGTCAGTTGGATACATACGTGTATATCCATCTTCTCTCATTTTTGCTCAGCGGGCGACTGCAAACGACCCCAACAACTCCATTGGAGACAAAGATGCTCCATAAGCTGAGGCGATCATAGCTTCGCGACCCTTGGAGAGCTGACACAAAGGTCGGAGGTTCAAACTCACTCTTGGTGACTCTTATTAGTGACGATTAACCCCCTGAACATGACACCATTAAGGGAGCTGAAGCATTTCGAAACAAAGTTGGGATTAAAAACATGGGGTACTCTCGATCGATATAGTTCATTACCCCAGCTTCATGGACCCTCTTTTTTGAGTTTAAATTTACCAGTTTCCTCTAAAAATGGATTCGGGTACTTTATGGGGCCATTTAAAACAGATGGGGGATGATAAAGCAAGTAGGGGAAATGGACGAAAGTATGGACAACTTAGATCGTAAAACTTAGACAGCCAAAAGGGGAGTCTCCAAATCGAACTAACTTCCAACCCTGACTCCTTTACCCACTTTTTCTAAAATTCTACCAGAAGCTGGTTTCACAGAGACGCATCTTCAAGAAACGCTTTAAGAGGTCAAAGTTCGGAGTAAGAGATTCATATGAGAGTGAAGGTGTTGTGGATCTATCTAGGGAAGGTAGGGGTAAGGTTCCCTCCAATTGCAATCTCATGCAGTGAGGTTTTCGACTAATAATTGCTTTTGCTCGCCATGTGTGGTTGCCATGGCGATGGTTTCCGCGGTGATTCATCCCGGCCAGGCCACAGTTTTTTGATGAGGTTTATTGGTTTCCCCCCACATGCCTACTCTATAATCTGGTGAGAGAGAAGGGGAACTGCTTCTGGCAAGGGGGGCAAACATCCGTAATGAGAATCCACGGGAGGATGTTGTCCTGAAAGAGAGGGAAGAGAGAGAAAGAGAGCAGCAACAACTCTCCCCTATGCCGGCACAATGGTCTTTGCCGATTGCACGTAGTTCTCATCGTGAATCAACATTGAACGACAAGTCGACCACGGGGAGGTAGGGGATGAATCTGGGACTCCCCTTGATTTCCCTCTCTCTTTTCATCCCCTATCCCCCCCCCTCTTCGATTTCCCCCCACACATTCTGTGTATGTGCCAAATAAACCTTTTCTCTATCCTCTACCAGAAGCTGTCGATACTTGGCAGAAGCTGGGGGGCTTGGCTGTAACAATTTGATAAAAATTGCAAAAATATATTAAAATTCCTCTCGTAACAATGTCTACTACAAATATACAGGGTACCCGGGAGGAAAGGTCAATAGTTCGTGTGGGTATAGAATGAAGTTTCTATTTTACTGTATTAACATTCTAATAACTTTATCATAACAAATTTTCTAATATTCCGCCATGCGCTTCGATGCATTTTCCAATTCTCGTGAGAATATGGCGAGTTGCGCGCCTGAAGGCATCTTCTTCACGTTATCTTATTTGGTCCGCAATGAGCTCATCTCGTGTATTGACTGTAGTTGTACAGATGACAAGCTGAGTTTAACGAACCTTTTATATTTACAGATATCATGCAGCGCGACATTACGGTGAACATTGAAGCTCTACAGTTAAATTATTGACTGTATATTATTCATAAAAGACTTCATGTTTATATAAACTTTTTGACTTATCAGTAACCCATGCGAAATTTTGACCTTTCTTCCCGGTCACCCTGTACATAGAGCTAAGCGCAATTGCGTGCGTATTTGGTAATGTACGACTTAGATTCCTGTCAATATTACAGTTTCGCAGATTTCTTGCACATGCAAATTTATTTTAAAATTTGCCGCTAGAGGTCTTCACTTTAGATGCCAGTTTAAGGAGGATGAGACAAAACCGTCACACTGAAAGTGCAAACCAACTCAATACAAAACCTCCAACAGTAGGGTCCAGGACAAAACCCCACCAGGCATGAACCCATAAAAAAAAAACACTCTCCAGATAAAATTCCTTTATAAGTATTAAAAAAAAATCTATTTATATGAAAAAGAGTAAGCAAAGCGCATCCGACGTGATTCGAACTCGACTTCTTGCCTGAACCGATTAATTTAATTAGTTTAATGTATTGCAAGGACGCCGAACCGTAGGCCGAACATCATTCGCTTTTGGAATAGACTGTACCTCGGGTAGGTTAAATTTTAAAAAAAAATCTAATTGGATTTTTTATTAAAAAATTTAATTACTTTGTTTCTTGCGACTCTATTTGACGAAAACAATATTTTATTTCCTAAAATGAATCAAATTAAGTGAATATATTAAGATAGAAAATTTTCGCGACCTGGATTCGAAACAGGGACTCGTGCATTCTCAATCTTAATATGTTTATCTAATGTTGGATTCATTCCCAGCATTTCTTAATGAATTTCTTATAAATTTCTTATAATATGGTAGATGTAAAATCATCTTAAAATCAAGACAGATTTCTAAGTCATTTTTTGAACTTCCCTGGTATCCTTAGTTTTTTTTAATAAATTTATTTCTTGTATATTTTACAATTAAAAATTTTAAAAGATTTTTTAATGAATTTCATAAAATTAATTTTTTTGTATGTTTTGAACTCTAAATAACAATTAGGAACGTCAACAAGCCGATAGAATTTAAGATTGGAAATTTTGTCTGGCGGGAGTGGGAGTTCGGTGTTTTTGTAAAAGTACAAAGGACATGACTCCCAAATGAAGCGTCAACTTTTATGTCGTTTTTAATAAATTTTTACAGTTTTACCCGATTATTTGGAAACTGACTGATTTTTTTCCTTATAATTTTCAACTTCCTTACTGAAATCTATATTTCTGTTTCTCCGCAATTTTTTTAAGCTGAAGGACATATGATATAAGAAATGAAAGTGCTTTTCATCGCTGAAAACGAATATCGCATCCAAATTTCTGTGGGATCAACAAATATCGGATTTCCAAACTCGGATTTCCGAGATATGCTATATCTCGAAAATGGAGAGTCATAGCATAGCAAAATGGAACTAAAACAGATTAATCGTACACATAAAATGAGCAGTGGTCAATATTCCGAGTTATGTACCGTCACTATTTTCTACACCCTTCCTTATTCATACACATTCATTTAAACATCTCACTCATCCATGCTATCGAATACATTTACCCATTCACATTTAAATTTCTTCTAAAATTTTTAAGTTCGTTTTGGTAATGATAGCTTGCGCATTTTCATGTTTTTTCAATGGGCGATCGCATTGGTGATTTAATTTAAATTTCGTTATTTTATCAACGATAAATTAAAGCAGCTTACGCAATTTTAAAGTTATCTTGCTGTTTCTCATCTTTTATTTTTCGGTGTCGCTCTATTCCTCTTTTACTTTTTGGTGTCGAGGAGGTTAAATGACCATTGGATATATTTGAAATTTAATCTACAGTGGATCAGCCTACTGAATTTTTGCTTATTTTTCAAAACTTGCTAATAAAGAGACAAACATAAACATCCATGCCCTCAGCGGGATTCGAACCTACACGTCTCGAGAGCGACAAGACCTAGCCCCGGTTTATTTTGGTTTTAATTTAATGCAAACATTAACAAACGCTCTTGTTGCTTAGCAGTGGTTGTAGTATAGTTTAGTTATATAATGTCGACACCGCAGACAAATCATTATCATATAAAAGCAAATTTAAGATTTTTATTTTTTTAAATTATTTTTTAGCTTTAGTATCTATCATCTTTACTGTTAGGATTGATTAGTGATTGTTGACAGATTGAACGAGCATTGGAATTAAAATACCAAAATACATTTAGATATTGTCGATTATATTTATATCATAACGAAATCTAAATTCTCTCGCCAATTCAGTAAAAACTTCCAGATAAATAGAGAAACTCCGATCAATAACTTATTTAAAATTGAAGCTTCATTTGGGGGGGGGGGGGTTATCCTCCTTCGCATTCTAAATGTTGCTGGCGAAAATTGTTAATATTCTCTAGCAGTTATCAATAAGTGGCCAGAATTTTGTATTCTTGGTAGATACTGGATCTCAAGTCTCTTTTATGGATGAGTTAATGTTCAAACAAATCCCAGACTAACGTTTTTAAACGAATCCGCATGCTTGCGCTACATTTCTGGCGAAAGGTATTTACGATACTTAGCAAATATATGAATACTAGGTGTTGCTATTAAATACCTGGAGGCCGCTGCATGCTTTTCGTTTTTGGAAACAATGCCCAGCCTTTTTCGTTGGCCTCAGTTTACCATGTTATGACGTCACCACCAAAGGATAAAACTGCGCTATTAAAAACCGTAGATGTATAATAAAATTATAAATGTATTAATAGTAAATTGATCAGACCCAGACCAAGTTTTGTCGCCACATATTCATCGCCTCGGTTCACTTGTTCATTTGGAATAACTTGAATGAAGTTGTATGGTACAAATATTAAATATTAACAAACTACTAAAATCATAAAGCATAATAGGAAAACCAAGGACGAGTGAATTTGAGTAGATTTTTTTTTTTGAATCAATTTATTAGATATCATAGTCCCGTTCGGGCTTATTTATGCAGGGTTGAAGCTAAGACTCATATTGTCCTTGTTGGTCGTCACCTGTAATCAATTGTGCCATCATGGTTGTTTCTAAAACTATGTATAACTACCCTAATTGTCCTAAGTAGTCAAAGTGGAACCCAGTGATAGAGCAGGAACCCAAGTCGAAGCCAGTTTGGTAACTTTTCCTTTCGTTTATTATATTAACATATCTAGCCTTACCTGCCTATTTACCTAATCTAAGCTAACCTACCTAGCCTATGATCCCTATTCTATCCTAACCTAACTTGAGCTATCTTAACTAATCTAATCTACTTAATATCACGTAATCTACCTAGACACCGCACATTTTAAAATCCTGCTTTTTGGGCGATATGGAGGGAGGGAGTGGTACCAAACATTTTTAAAGTACCCTGAAAATTTCGATTAAGGGGGGTGGCTGCAGTGGGAGAGGAGTAATTTCTGTATTTATAGTAATTAATAATAATAATAATAATAATAATAATAATAATAATAATAACAACAACAACAACATTACGTTTATTGTTTAACATTGTTTGGCAAGATGGTCAGTTTCGTTTATTATTTAAAATTTTTTGATTAAATAGTGCTTCCTGATAGTACACACAAAGTCAACAGTGCAGACATGAGTAATCGTGTTAATGTGCATATTAATTAGTTAGTTAATTACTCACTGTCTAGGAATCTGCAGTTAGCGGAAACTCACACGTTAGAGTTAACATATGCCGAGTTCTACTTGCGCATTGTTCTGTCTTGTAGTGTTTAGAGAGTATCATTGACTTTTACACAAGGATGATGGTGATGATTCCCCATTTCTTCCCTTTCCCCCCAATCTCTTTTCAGTTCTTTTCTGATTTCTTCCGCGACTTACAACTTCCTGCTACCCCCACCCGAGCACCCCCGCGGTTGCCACGACGACGCCACACTTCAACGCCAATTGGCTCCAATCGTGTTTCCCTGCGTCCTTTCAGGAGGACAGTTTATCGACAACGATTCTCCCCTTGTAATCTGTAGTAATCTGCTGAAGAAAAATTAGCTCAAGAGGGAGATAGGAAAAAGGAGGGAAGACATTTTTGTTCGCGGTACCCCCGTCTTAATTAAAAAAGCTAGGCACGCGTTTATATTAATAATGCCGGTGTGGAGTTATTTTTTTTTTTTTTAATATTTCGTTTCTCAACCCAGCACTCAGCGGCCTTCTCTTCTTACGAAACGCATCGGAAGTCGTTTCAAGGTTTCCTGGAAGGCACGACCTCCTTGGTTTCTAGAAATTTCTTGACAAATTCGGCGTAATCCTATCCTCTTGCATATGAAGTAGTCATCGCAGAGTTGAACTATGGGAAGATACGCCCTCGCAAAAGTTACTCTTCTGGAAGAAAGTAGCGAAGCACGTGTAGATTACTAAGAACGTAGTCATTCTTAACAACTTTACGCGCATTCATTCATCCTTTCCTCGCTGACGTCACCTTTCTTTCTTTCTCAAGCGAAAAACTTTCCCGCTGCGCTTCTAATATTTCAAGTTTACCAGTAAAAGGGTTGGGTCGATATTTCCCTACCCCCTGAGTAACGCACGTGATTCACGCGCACGCAAGGAACCTTCACCTCCCACACACACACGTTTCGTGCTCTTTTTTTTTCTCTTCGTCGTCTTCTTCTTTTCCGACACCAACACCCTCCCGCTTTCATTGTTGGTTCCCCGAGCAAAAGACGAGCGTCGGCGCCGCCGCCAATTACTCACTCATTCAACAAACTCCGGGTTGGGGAGGGTTCGGTGTCGTAAGAAAAAGTGGGTACGACGGAAGTAAGCAAGGTCACGAGCGAGCGAGGAATGCCGCTGCCACGTGAGAGGAAAAAATCTCGTTAAGCGTTTCGGTGCGGAGAGAGAAAATTTTTTGCGCGGGAAAATAGAGAAGAGGTGACGTGGGCGGATGATGAGTAGGAAGTCGCGTGTTTTGGAGTGTTATAATGGTCTTTAGTTGTTTTTTGTAATAAGCGATTAGCCTTAAAAGCACTGTTTATGTAGAATCAGCGCTTTCTGAGTTTTCGCGTGTTTTTCGGCTTCTTGGCGGGAATTTGCTCTTTACGCGGACGCTTTGAATAAAGCGCTTCTTGAAAAGCTTTGAATAAATAGATCCCGCGCTCATTTGGCGCGTGTTTTATATTCATAAATTCAATTTTATTATTATTAAACCGAAGCCGCGACTTTAAGAAGAAACGACAACAAAATCACGGAAGTTCTCTTGCGCGCGAAATCATTTCATCGCACCAGCCATCCGTTCTGATGGAACCTTATTAATTCTGAGGTTATAATCAGTCCAATGGATTAGCGCCCCTAAGGCTGCCTGTCTCTCTTCCACCGCCAGATGGTCTTCCAAAAGGCAATCCACGCATGCGCAAAAGCTCAATCTCTAATTTCCTCGCTTGGCTTCCTTAATAATTCTCCTGACGTTCAAAACAAGGGAAGATTATGATGACGGGAGAGAGAGAGAGAGAGAGAACGTCATTGAATCTCTTGCCGTGATTTGAGAGGAATGGTTGTTGTTATTATTGCGCATGCGCAATCGCAGACAATGGGGGAAAGAAAGAGCGCAAAAATAAAATGGCGTGCGTTTTATTAATATTTTTGCGCGTGACGGAAGGAAACAAAAGGAATAAAATTAGAATGAAAAGCGGATTAAGCGTTAAATCCTCCTCCTGGAATATGGCGATATAAGGGTGACACGCGCATGCGCATAAAATCCGTTGTTTTTTTGTCCTTTTTTGCTGTTTATTGAGGAGGAGGATGATGATGAGGAGGAGGAGGAGGTCGCTTAAAAAGGCGTCGATCGAAACGCAAAAAGCGCCGTCGACATTAAAAGGGAGGTAAATCCGATGCTCCCATCCAAACCACGTGACTCTGCTCTTTCTTTTTGGTAGTAGTCGAACTGGCCAGTTGGCTGTGCTCCATAAAAGTGGGGGTTTGGGGGGGTTTCGGAGGGGTAGGCGTCCGTCCGCTAATTAAACCCGCTCGATTCGCCCCGTGTTGTTGTCCACTTAGGCCGCCATTTGATGTTCATTAAAGGCCCGAAAAAGCCGCCATAAAAAGTGAATTAAGCGCGTGCACCCACTGCATTCAGGTGCCCCGTAATTAGATTCCTGCACCACAATGAGGCGATTCCTAATAAACGATGGCGGAGATTCCTTCGCCACAGCGACCGCGCCCCCTCCCACGCCTTCTTCACTCCGGCGAGGTTTCCGGACACGATGCTGCAGTTGCTCACCCCCCTCTTCCACACACTCACACACACACATACTCAACCGACCAATAAAACACAAGGAGAACGGCTCATTGTCACAAAGGAAGAAGAGCAGAAGCAGTAGCAGCAGCTCTTCTTCTTCTTCTTCTTTCCAACTCTCACCCTCCTTTGCACCGTTTCCTCGAGGTTGCACAGCGCCTGCTAATGATGCCTTGATGGCGAGGAGCGTGTGCTGAGGGGAAGTAGCTGGAAACAGCCAGTGGGAGAGCGGCCACCTATCGGTCGAGCTTCCTCTTGTTTACCCCCAGCAAAGCAGAGCAAAGCAAAGCGAGCGATCAATGCATAGACGTCGTCTCACGTGTCATGGCGGCCGTTGTTGCCCACCCGAGCTTAGAAAATAATAAAAACGAAGAACCCAACAAATAAACGAGAAGGGCCATGCGAGATCACGAGATTTGAACGAGAAAAATTAAATGGCTGACGTTCTGTTTAACTGAATATTTATCCATTTGGAGTGCACAGAGTAACGCACTTCTGGTCAGTGACCTTGTTACAAATACACTAAAGTGGACCTTGCTAACAAATCCTCCAGCTTCAGATTATAAACGCGCGACATCTATGATCCTAAAGTATCCACATGTACACGTTTACGTCCTTTCCCTCTGATTCCTCTGTTCGTCTATAACTGCAAAAGATTGTGGGTAAAGACCATTGTTACAAGGTGAACATCCGATAGGAGCAATATTGGTCCCCTTACGCACAGTGCCGGCGACTAGGAAATCAAGAGCAACTCAACTGGCAACCAGAAAACTTGAGCAACCACTGGAGTAGTTCTTTTCTT
>JAHWFO010055111.1:158669-174056 GCA_023313115.1 Rhysida immarginata | reverse complement strand
AATCAAATAACCGTAAACTGTCGCTTTAGCGTCCCAAAGGTGATACCTCCAATTCAGCTCCCCCCCCCTTTCTCGAATTTTTCGTATTAATAATTCTCATGAGGAGTACGAAAAATACAGTTGATTTTTGAAGATACCAACTTTGCTTGATCGTTCGAATTTGTATCTCGTGACGCTGTGAGTTGTTAACACGAAAAATCCGAGAAGGGGGGGGGGGGGATTGAACTGGGGTATCGCCTTCGGAACGCTAAAGTGTACAATTACTGTAGTATATCGAATTTTATTGACTTATTCAAAGTGCTTCATGCATAGCAAATAGGCTGCCTCCTTAAGAAGTATTTTTATCCTTGGATTGGAAAATTTAATGGATTTTATTAATATTATAGTTTCAGAAAATAACCATAATTATTATTTTTAAATTAGTTTGTACATGTTTAGAAGCAGTTTATTATATATTTGTACTTTACTACGTCTTGAATGTTTTAGAACTTGCCTACATAGAGAACTCAAGCAAAATCCAGTAAATATTATCCTAACATCTACAGCTGTAACTTGAGATTATTTCTTTTTCCCTCTATTTTTGCCGAAAGCCAATTTGCTCAGAATGTCAGGTGTCGCGTTGGATGGGATTTCCCAGAATCCCTCGAGGTAGACCACCAAAGGATTTTTCACAGCCGGCCTTCGAAGGTCAGCTGGTCGCAAAAAAAAAGAGTTCGTTGTATTTGGTTAGCATTCTTGAAATAATTTTTCAAGCATATTATTCACTTCCTGGTTATGAGCATAATTTTAAATTTTTTGTTTCGGCTTCAAATAAATAATAACAGCCCTCGCTCTTCTGTGGAAATTATTGTTTCTGAGAAACAGCAATAAAGCTTTCGGTGAATTAGGGGAATAATAAGGTGGAAAAGAAAGATAGAAAGAAAGACAGGTGGGAATGAAATTCCCCGGAAAATCAATAAATACTTGTCAGGGAGCTTGGTTTGAAAGGTAAAAGCTGTTTTGCAGGATAAGAATGAGAAATATATTTTTTGAGATACAAGTGTTGGCTTGTTTTTTTAATACAGGCTTTGAAAATGCTAAAAACCGTCTCTAGATGGCGCTGAAAAATTCTTTATCATTAAAAATTTATTAACTGAGTATTTAGTGCATACACACACTAAGACACCTTTCAGGTTCAATTTACAAAATTTATAAAAAAATATTTTGCGTTTGAAGCTCGAATAAGAGTAGTGTCCGCCATTTTTCGATGCTGCGGTTAGGCATTTCAGTGCTAGAGTAATAATGTAAAGTAGTGTAGCTAGGTGAGATGTGGGAGTTGCAGGTGAAAATGAAGAGGAGGAGGAGTTTGTTGTTGTTGTTGTTATAAATATTATTACTATTATGACTAGGACTACAACTACTTTGTTCCTACCTTGGCCTGGCCCCGCTGCTCCCGGCATCCCTCGGGAGATCTCGAATGAGAGCCGCGTCGGGACCTCCGATTTGCGGCGAAGCTGCTCCAGTTCGCGCAGGTGGTCCGAGAAACGCGTATCGAGAAAAGGTTTCTGACCCAGCGCGATCGCCCGGAACTGCTGCTGTTGCCCTGCAACCAACAACATGGCTATAGGTTAGTATCTATAGTATAGAGATGTACATATATGTAAAGAAACAGAAAATGAGAGAAATATGGAATAAGAGGTGGGGACGTTAGAGTCAGGTGGCAACAATATTAATGGGGGTAATGTCAATAGAATATCTGAAATATTCATTTCAAGTGGTGAAGTAGTACATGCTATGCTGTGTAAATTTACTCAGCAGTCAATAAGAACGCTTGCGTTCTTAAAGGTCTTGCTAGACAAAAACATGAAGATTGTGGTATTCTGTGGTTCCTAGTGCGTTCTACTGTTAGACTCCTCCTACTGACCCTGCTGTTTCAGAAAATACTTCAGCTCATTAGCTAGAAGAGTTTCAGCCTTGTTTTCAAACAAGAGAGTGTACCACTTCCAGCATTGGAGTTTGAACTTTCCAACCCATTGATTGGAGGGATCGGTCAAGACTGGGCACTTAGGTTACCAGAAATTGTACATTACTCCTCTATTTAACCTTTAACGTAAATAAATTGTAATTGCGAGGCAACATTCGATCAAAAGTGTAATGTAGGAGACTGGCGACCTAAAAAGTACAGAAAGGACCAGATTTTTGTTATACTTTACTAAAAACTACGCGTACAAAGAGTATATGGAAGACTATGGGCTTAATGACTTACTCCATCTACTAAAGAATGAAAGGTTGAAAAACTACCGAAAACGCGATTCTGAGTTGAATTCATCTTATCGACTGATACCCATTTTGTGTTCAAAAACTGCGCTCAAGAACTACCAAAACCAGATATCCATTCTAATATGATCAGAAACTATCTAAAACGTCATTTCCGTTCGATATAGCTCGTTTGGAGAGTTTGTGACGTCACAAAATGATACGATACCATGGACAGCACCAAGCAAGAAGTACATGAAATAGTGCAAAGAAATGTACAAAAAACATTGAAGGAACAGTATTTTGGTAGGTTACCATTCTGTGCAAGATACTTTGGGTTGAATTCTGATCTTGTTATATTCATGTAAGATACTTTTGGGTTGAATGGACTTCTCAGAATACTGGGTTAGTGTAAAGTAAGGTTCCTCCAGATGCAATCCCAGCTTTTGGAAGCTCTTGTTTCATTGTAAACCTTCCAGTACAAATGTGTATCAAGGATGCTAAGAAGTATGAACCGATTTACCAGGAAAAACTTTTATGCGTTTTTTTTTTTCCTTTTCAAAAATGAGAATGATTCTACCAAAATTCAAGGTTTTATATTGTCCTTGCAACCACTCATGCACCTATTTCTTCACGCCGTCATCTCTCTTCAATCGACGACCAGCCAGATGTACCGGTATTTTAGCAGTCCAAAAAGTGGAACTCGCACGAATAAAGAAGTTATGGCATTACCTCAAATTCCGGATATTCCAGACAAGCTTTAGCAGTATGTGGGCGGGCATTGTCTTGCAGAAAAATGATCGAATGGCAGGCTTCACTAGTGACTCGAATGATTTGTAACTACCTTGAAGTAACTTCCCGCCGATTCATTATTTTCAACATCTTCTACACACAAGTATGAAGCGATAAAAGAACGAGTAGATACGTGAACGTGTAGCGATAGGAAGTTTCCAATGCTACGGATAACGAACGTCGTCTGCTCATGACGTCATAGTTTTTTGGGTTCTCATTGTTATGTCAGCAAAAGCGTAGAATAGGATCAAAAGCACTAGCCAGAGAGCGCTATTCAGGATTCTGCAATATTCAGACTCCATATTACGGCTTTGATTTTCTAAATTTAGTTTGATTTCCCCCTCGCAAAACAGTAATTTTGCAGTTTTTCCTGGTAATCCGGTTATTGAGATTATGTTACATACCCATACGATTTAAATTCAGTTTTTAAACTGGTGTTAATGGTTCAAGTGCATTGTAGAACCTTGTCTTGTCGTCTATGGTGAGTTGCTCGGTTTTCGGAAGTGTCATATATATGTGCCACGTATTCCGCGGAATCTCAAGGAAGCGGGAAAATTTTCCTTTTTATGTAAGTTGAAGGGTACGTACGTATAAGGGAAAGTAAATTAAGAACCCATTGAAGGTTTCATAGATCTGTGCACTTATCTCCTCTTGTTTGTTTTCTTATGAAAAAAAGCGACGATCATCTTCCTTATTTCACCTTTTTTTTTACCCTCCATTAATGTTAAAAGAAGCTTCTTGTGTGTGTGTGTGTGTGTATGTATGTGTCTGTAAACCCCTCCTTCCTTCTCCCAAAGCGCTTTCTTTCTTTCGCTCTTTTTTCACTCTCTCTCTCTCTGGCAACGATTAAAAACTTGAGCGATTTCTTGAGTTATTGAACACGAGATTCCAGCGTGACGCTTTTCTCCTCGGCGAGCATGCGCCAGCCAAAACGGCGAATCCCGTGAAAACCGCAAACCACGAGAGAGCCTCGTTCTCCCGAACAAAGTGACAGTTCAGTGACAGACGCATCAACAGAGGGCTCCTTATTAAGTGCTGCTCCCTGGCGCCGATCACCGACGCTACACACGGGTGGGTGGGGGTAATAAGGGAGGGGTTAAAAAAAAAGGAGAGAGATCCAATTAATAGAACCAATTTTGGGTGAGCGAGGGAAAGTTGGCTTTTTCTTATTTCGTTGGAACGTCCTAAAGAAGATGTGAACAAATTGAGTTGAGGAAGGCGCGTTCATAACATACATTTGCAAAATATGAGGCCCTGTGCAACATTTCGCACTACATAGAAAGCGGTAAGATCTGATATGGAAAGTATAAGCGCCTCTTAAGTCGCAGGCAGGAACGGCGTCCACAGTAACCTGGATGAACGAGCTGTTATCCAGCTGATGCTAAACTTACTATTTTATGGACGGATTACTAAAATGTGAACCACAGAATTATCTGAATAAACATGTTATCGCATTCGATATCATTTTCTTCATTTTTGGGTTTAATTTAAAGCATTTTCCAATTGACATTGTCCAAAGTGCCCAGTATTGCTTTCCCGCGCACTCTCTTCTCCAGTGATCTCATCTGCTAAAGATATTGCTTGCTTTAACTGGTGTTTTGGCTTTACGGGGTTTCCCCTTGCAATTACCCTTTGAATTCATGCAGCCTGAAAGATAAAAATGTAATGGGGATAAGTCTCAGCTGACCTAGGTCTTAGGTCCGTGTCTCTCTATCCAGAAACAAGCCCAGATATGGTCAATAGGAAGATTTGTTTGCTTAAAAAGGCTGCAACTTCAATGTTGCGCATAGATATATACTTAAGAAGAAATCGAATCCCCAAAATGCCTATAATATCATAACTTTCTGGCTCTTCCTTTTATGTTAGTCCTGACTACATAAACACGGTCCTGACATAGACCAGTGTTGTTATTGCAGAGAATTATTTCACTTCGTTTGGAGCCCATTACAACCGTAAATGGCATTTCTCAGAATAACTCACCCCTAGATTAAAATGGATTTCATCTTGATTGGTATCGGGTGTTTATTTAACTTGCCTAATGACGTCATCCCCCCTCCCCCCTAAATGATATCATGTGACGGCTCGTGTGCACATATAGAACACAGTCATCTTCAAAGTGTCATCGATACATGATTGATGATCATTTTTAGTGAGCGCCTCAAACAAAATCAGTGACGTATCAACGATTTCCGAAGTTTAATAATGTTTGAACGATCGATTGAAAACTCTAAATGGGGTCCGCCAGTTTTAAAAGCAATCAATAACGCGAGTTTATTCGCCATATTTGCATAAAGAAGGATTCTGAATATCCTGATTGATAACGTGCATTTGGTGATGTCTATGTGTAGCGTGTCAATTTGAGTTCATTTGATTGTGAACTCATGCCTTTTGGAAGCAGCAAGGACCTTCTGGAAGGAATCTAAGACTTTCTGGTAAGTGTTTTCGGATGACTAAGAGCTGATAAGTATTTTCTACTTTTTTTTTATCAATCTATAGTATCCATATCTCGTAAACACATTAGTCACGTGATCGACTAGTTCGGGGACGCCCAGCGTTTTAAACTCCTTGTGCCAAATTTTTCACAAGGTATAATCCAAAGTGCAACCATATAATTTTTATACCACGATACAACTTTTTTAAAAATATATTAATACAGATAGGTGCAATGCATTACGTCTAACCACTCAAGGCGCCACTTTTCACGCATGTGTTGTAAGGTGGCCATTTGATGACCACTAGCTCGTCGAAATTAATTTTTTTCTCGTCAGTAAAACTACTACGTCATAATGTTATTTCTACGCTGTAGACATTCTAAGGGGAATTAATAATATTTTTAACTGAATATGATAGGCCTAAAACACATTTCTTTGTGAGTGATAGTGCGTTGCGCTTTTGCACGACCCTGAGTCCATGATGGACAGTGTTGTTGAACTGAAATTTTATTTCTCCTCAGTGGAACTGCAACTACTTTCATTTTTTTTTTTTCCATTTTTTTGTGTTTTTCGCCATTATTATTTGGTGCACTTTGTCATGGCGTGTGAAATGAAAAAGAAACGATAAAGATCTATTCGCACTGTCGACGGTCTATGCGCAATCGTCACCGCCGCATCACCGATCGCCATTGGCAATCCGTGTACAAAATATTGTACAATGCATTTTGCATTTTTTTTTACCTGTAACGTTGCTTATGTATGTGAATGTTATTATTCGAACCCGGAACAGTAAATCCACAGGACCTGATACTGTACTTTTCTTCCCACTTGGCTTATCTGGCACTACAATCATAAAATATTTTATTTTTTTTCTCCGAAACAAAAGCCCATTGATTCAAGTCCTTTTACATAGAAGATATATTAATGTTGTGGATTGACCTCCTAAAATTTCATCCAAATCCGTGATGACATGTCCGTGCGGTCTCCTTGTCAGTTAACGGTTTTGCGTTTTAACGCGATTCTAAGCCAACGATTATTAGCTCTACAGTTTGGTCGAAATTATTTATTTTTTTTAGCCTCGGTAAGAAAACAACACCATAAACTGAAATTATTAAGTACCGAAAGGTGCTTTGTGCTATCAGTGTGGGGAAACGTGTCTGTCTGTCTGTCCGTCCGTAACTCTAACTCCTCCAAGGCTATGAAAGATTTTTAAAATCTGTTTTCGTCAGTCGATGAATATGGGTGCATGACACGAACCAATCACAAATATTATCTAAATTGGTTCAATAGCACGTGCACAAATGGTACCTTCACGACCCCAATTAGCAATTTTCAATGGAGAGATATATTAAGTAGTATATCAAACAAATCGTAATGACGAGATAGGAGCGGATATGAATTTAGATCTTGGATTCTCGTTTTTCCATCTTTGTAATGTTTCACCTACCTCTCAATACTTCCAGCACACGTACACACGTTACTATATGCACGCTGAAGTCTTTGGTGAATGTCAGCGGCAAGGATGTGCTCTTTAAAAGGAATTCAATGATACTATTTACGCCAATTAATAAATATGGTTCCGGGAATGAACCATTTTGAAAATGATTGAAATCGAAACAATGGCACGTGCTTTAATGGTACCCTTATGACACCCTCAAATATTTTCAATAATAAGATATGGCATGTAATATATCAAACAAATTGGGATGATTTGTCATGAATGAATATAACGCAAAATTAATGATAGTCGAAATTGGTTTCAAGGAACCTGGTTTAGTGGAACCATCATGGTTCGTTGGAACTGTCAATGCTAAGATATGGCATGTAATATAACAAACAACTTAGAATGATGTGTCGGAAATGAATATAAGGTAAAATTAATGATAATCTAAATTGGTTCAAAGGTACGTGGTTTAATGGTATCATTATGATCCATTAGAAACTTCCAATGTTAACATAAGGCGGTTGAAAAATATTCCATGAATGGTTTAGTTTAGCCTTTCGGTACTTGGTTATGTCATTCCTTAATGGTTTACTAAGTACCGAAAGGTGCTTTGTGCTATCAGTGTGGGGAAACGTGTCTGTCTGTCCGTCCGTCCGTAACTCAACTCAACTCCTCCAAGGCTATGAAAGATTTTCAAAATATATTTTCGTCAGTCTATGAATATAGTGCATGACACGAACCAATCACAAATATTATCTAAATCGGTTCAATAGCACGTGCACAAATGGTACCTTCACGACCCCACCTAGCAATTTTCAATGGTAAGATATAGTAATACATCAAATAAGTCGTAATGACGAGATAGAAGCGGTATTAATTACTATTGTTTCCGCGAATGAACCATTTTGAAAATGATTGGAACCGATACAATTGCAGTGCTCTAATGGTCCCTCAAACATTTTCAATGCTAAGATAATAATGGCATGTAATATATCAAACAACTTGGAATGATGTGTAATGAGTGAATACAAGATAAAAATTAATGACAATTCAAATTGGTTCAAACGTACGTGGTTTACTGGTATCATTATGGTTTATTAGAAACTTTCAGTGTTAACATAGGGCAGTTGAAAAATATGGTTCCGCGAATGGTTTAGTTTAGCCTTTCGGTACTTGGTTGTGTCATTCCTTAATGGTTTATTAGTATTAAATTACAGATATTGTAAGGGGAATAAGAAATTATCATATTTAAGCGATGGTGCGTTTGCGCTTGAAGACGACTCTAATCCAGCGACTAGCTGACTTTAGAATTATAAAATAATTTTTTTTAAATGTTAATTAATTTTAAATTAATATTGTTGTGTAATGTATAAATGTGCATTATTTTTATTATAATGGCTGTTTAAGTTTTTATTTTAAAAAAATTTTTCTTTAAATAAAATAAAAATCAAATGTATACACAGACCGCTTTATATACATAGATACGATTTCCATTCCCCGCAACTCCACCTTGTAGTCAATGAGCCTTCTTTCCCTCGCTCTGATTGGTCAGCCGTAAACTCAGCCTTCTATCGATTCGCCCTTGGACAAACAAGGGAAAGCTTGGTTAGAATCGGCGATATATCTATATCTATGTAGGGTTAGATTATAGAGTCAATAGGGCGCCATATATAAAGCAAAACGCTCAATTCGCGCTGAAATATAATATTAGTAATTGAGAGGAGAAGAGGAACAAAGTGTTTGGGAAAAAGTTCAATTTCCGACTTCGTTGAAGAATCGATCGATCCAGAGTGATGAGTGTAGTAATAATAATAATGGTGGTGATGATAATGATAATAATAATAATTTTAAAAAAATGAAAGATTCCAAATCTTGATAGGGTTGCCTAAAATGACCACTCTTCGCACGCGCTAATTTGGTTTTTCTGTTTTTGTTTGGTTTCCTCCCCTACCCCCCGATGTAGCGTTATGTCAATAGTGTAACAAATGGCGTTAAAAATAACGATTGCGTCTCTGTTGCTGTTGTTGATTGTTATTATTATCCTCATCGGAGAGCGGGGAGAAAAAAAGCGCTTTATCACGAGATGGGGAACGAGATTGTGGAGTTTTATTGTGACGTTTGATTTGAGTTTATTACTGGCTTTGAAGTTTTTGATTCAGATATGCAGCGAGCGACCTCTTTTCGATCGAAGCGTTTGAAAGGACTTTGAAAAGAAATTTTTTATTTTTTTTTTATATAATAATAATAACGGAATCTGGAGCCACGTGAAAACGCACTTAATTCGATCGTCCTTTGGAATAAACGCGCTGCGGCCACTTCCGCTCGTCCTTTTGTTCCGTGAGGCGTAGCGAGGGCGAAAATCGTTTCGTCCACAAAAGGAGTGGACGCTCTCTCTCTTTCTAGCAAGACGCGTGGTCAGTGCGTCCATTTACACGCAACCCACCTCACGCAACCATTTTCTTTTCACGCGAGGGGAAGCCAGGCCTCGAGCGTCCAGCCTCTGTCTTGTCACACACATCTATGCATATTAATGAAGTCATTTGCATTCATCAATGCAATACTCGCCAACAGTAAATTTCTGCTCGCCACCACATGCGCTCCTTATTATGGCGACGCAACCTAATGAGCATGCGCAAATGGGTTTCTTCCTTTATCCCCACTGGACTTCCGGTCGCCGTCATTCAAAGCGAAGGAGAAGGAATTAGGAGGGAAAGGCCGTCGTCTCCTTCACCCCCGTCCCCTTAATTTATTTTTATTTAATTTCTACCGTCCTGTCAGCGCCCCTGCTAATTTTTATTTAAATTCCAGGGAATAATAAAATTTTTAACTTAATAATTTTAATGTTGCTGAAAACCCAATTTGCCTCGCTGGGGGTGTTTCAAGGAAAACAGCTGACCAGTCTGTTCCGGATTATCCAAGTTAAAATATAGAAGCACTTAAGTCCTTCTTTACGCTAAATTCTTCATCAAAACTAGATTACATTAAAGAGCACAAAAATTTGCGCATGCGCAGAAACCAATCTTATGGCATACATTTGTATGCGTGTTTTGTTATCCATGCTTTAAATATTTAACAACAAACCAACGCCATAATCCTCTTGGGAGAGTAGGGAGCGCTTAGAGGCTGTACTTAGAGATACATCGGTCAGTCACACGATGGATCTCGATTTCCTCTTTGCAACACAGTTATCTCCAGATATGCTACGAGATCACCAGTGGACTTCTGGATGTCCCGTTTTCTTAGATATCTACTAGTGGATGTCTTTGGGTATCCACTTCAGTATTTGAATATTGTATTGTATGTAAGTGGCAGGATGGTTGTTGACCGTTGGTGAGTTTGATTATTGTGCGGTTTGGTACAGAAACCAGACTTAAAAGTGAACAGTTATCATACAGATAGTTCTAGTGATCGAAGTGGCCAAAGAATCGGTCTTCCTTATCAGATTCACATGGAAGACTCTGTCAAGACTTGCAGGAACTTCTAAATGCAAGGATGGATGACGCTTGCAGAGTCTCTAGAACTTGAGCCAATCATATGCCATAAGTTGCCATAGTTCTAAAGACCAAGTGATTGCCACCCCACAACTCCGACCCCACTGGAACAATGGAGTTGGTAAGTATGACGTCAGTTCCTGACCAGTTGCCAAGCGATTCCAAACAGTAGGTTTAACAATGTGGTGAAACACCATTGAAAAGCATAGAGAAGGTAAACCTAAGTTTGGAATCGCTAGGCAACGGGCCAGGAACTAACGTCACCGCTTACCAGCTCTATTTGCCCCGAACTTCTTAATAATGTAGGTCTTGCCTAGAATAATCTGCGTACCGAATTTCACTCGTACACGTAGACCTTTTGGACCCCTCTAACTCCCACCCCAAAAGTCCGACCCCAGTGGGCCAATGAAAACCAAACTAAATAGTGAAGTACACATGATCATAGTAAGCTATATTCCGAATTTCAACCTTCTATCTCAAAAATGCAGAAATTATGAAGGTGACAGACGGACATTGTAAAACTCTTAATAACATTTCATCTTTTGAAGTGGACACATCTTGAAAGCACTAACCATTTAAATACTTCGAAGCCTTGTTTGACATACTATTCAGATCACCAATCATTGCTTCAAACCGACACCCAGAAAGTTGCTTTTTTCCACTTCAGGGAGTATGAATACAGTACCTCACTGTAAAGGGTGTCTTATCTAAGTGTGCATCTAAGAGATGCATTTTGATAGTTTCGGGAATTTTACTTTTTATCTAGCACATTGCCCATTGAAAATTGCTCTGGCATCATAGTCTCTCAATAGGAGATAATAGCGGTCATCAATCTGTTTTTTTTTTCTTTTTTGTAATCCTGCTATCCATCTGAATTCGAACCTGGGACCTTTCGTTAACTGTAGAATAAGGGCTATCACATTTATCTAAGCACAGAAATTCGTACATTTAGTCTACCAAAACCAATTTACATATTCTGGAATTTATGTTCAAACGGAAAGGAGGTCATGTGACCACTTGATCTGGGGTGCAATTTCCTCACTAATCCAATAATGAAATCAGTTTTCAGATATCTCTATTCGTTTTCAAGCTGTTATATGTTATTAACTGCGAACTGGTGCGATTTTTCCGGAACCAAGACTTAATTTAACGAATCCAGAAAAGGAAATAGGTCATGAAATCCAGTTGTTCTCTAAAATTCAATTTCTAACTTATTAGAATACTAAAGTCTATGACCAAATAACGAAGTAAAATTTTATCGCGTGTACGTTACAACACATCATTGAAATACGAATTCCCGAAACTCTTCTACAGTAGTCATTATGGTATGACTATACACTGTCCAGCATTGTTGTAGTGATCAAAGGACATGGGGTGCTACCATGTATGGACCTCAGCTTCTATGTAATGCTAGAACTATCACATTATATTAAACACACAAGTCATACCATTTCTGATGCTATATATGGCATTGTCGCCTATTGAACATGTACGGGATAATGGTCACTCGGCTATTAGCTCGTCAATGTCCTCCGAAACCCCTTTGATTCATGCTCGTGGAGATTTCACAAGATACTGACTTTTTCACTTAGAATATTGTTATACTGGTCTAAAATGTAATCACTTAAATGTTTCAGAAACACTAACAATAGACTTGGCACCTATCCTGCATTTTGTGTTTCCAGAAATCTCAGTTTTTGTCAGCTATTTTAAAAATTCGTACATTGTACGGAAAAATCATACAAATTGGCAAGTATGCAGAAGGCATGATTACTTCACTCATTACTTGCAGTCCAGGTCTCCTTGAAGAAACCAACAAGTCTACCTCTTTCCAATATCCAAATCATTTTCTCCATTCAGTTGTATCTTTTTCAAACGGAACCCCTTCGAACATTTTATATTAATTATTTTTTAATTACTCAAGTGGGATTTTACATGTGGATTCATAAATTTTTAACATTTAATGGACCAGCACGTAAATTTCATTATCCATAAGGCTTGCGCTCTCTCTCTCTAAACTCGCCCCCGGAGGCTGCGGCATCAAGCGCTTTTAACTCGACACAAACTGACAATCGCGGCGAAGTGGAGTGGAAAATGGAGACTGAATGAGAGGTTGAAAGGAGTCGATTTCGAGTTGGAAAAATATACACCCACACTCACGCGCGCACATAAATACACGAGGCGGGGTACCTCATCGTCGAGCCCCGTCTTCTCATTTCCTTCTATCGAACCCCCGAAAATGCCAATTTCTTGCGTGAAACAAGTTAACGCCGCCATCTTATCGAGGAGCACCATCTAAATTGCGACGCCTGCGCAACAGCTTCCGCCAAGGCGAGAGTCCTGCGCGCACCTCCGACTAATGAACTGTTTTGGGTTTAATTAAAGAGAGGGAGCGCTGGCTTATTGGATGTTTTTTGGGATGTGAGTCACCTTTAACCTCTTTTGTTTGGTAGGGTTCACCTATGACCAATTTTTTTTTAGGTTTTTTTATTATTGAGATTAGGAAGTTGGGGGTTTGTTTTTTAAAGAGAGGACTTATTGTTATAAAATGGTGTTATATATAAAAAGTTTATTTTCCTTCGCCTCGCAGGCCTCGTTTCCTCCTCCTCCAACACTGATTGGGAGAGAGAGAGAGCGAGCGTAGCCATGGTAACTAACGTAATTAAACGATGGAAATGACCAGCATTCGGAGGAGGAGGAGGAGGAGGAGGAGGAGGCGACTTGACAGCTCGTGTCTCTTCCAGGCTCTGAGAAAAAAATTTTTTCTCATTTTCGAAGCTAAAAAGGAAAAAAAATTCATCTAAATACCCCCTCCTCGGGTGGTAATTTCTCTTTAATTTTTTCCCACACACAAAAACAGACGCGCGCGATCGTTTTCACGCTCCACGTCTACAGCAAGGCCTCACAGACCAGCGACCCACCGTTCTCATGGCGCTGTGGAGAGCCACATCATTGGTGGGGAACCTCCAGAGGAAAAGAGCCCCCACTTCCGGCTGACCGCACTCTTCCTAATCGATGCGTACGAACGACGACGACGACCAAACGCGACTCGCTCAGCTGATGATGATGATGCTGATGATGATGATGATGATGATGATGCACGCGGGGAACGGGCATTGATTTTCTATTCTGCAATTAAAGCTGGTTTCTGCGAGCTCTGCCAATACAAACACCCCTCACTCACTCACTGTGGGGTTGAGACGAGGGGGGTTGGAGCTGGGGGTAGAGTGAGGGCAAGCCAGCCAACCAGAGTGCGACCGGTTGGTTGAACGAGCTAACCTCATCGCGTCTCACCTCGGACCTGACCACTGTGAATGTGAGGGAACGAACAGGAGGTACCAACAATAAAAAAAATAAAATTTAAAATCCCCATTATAATATTAAAAATCCCCTCAAAACGCAACCCACTCTGGAGATGACTTATGCCGAAACGCTTCCCCATTGGTAAGCCAGGCTGCTAACATTGCCATTGCCACCTATTTCCCAAACGGAAACCTAGGTACTGAGAGGGCGTTTCACACACTACGTACGCACCTGCATTTTAACAAAAGAATATTTTTGGTCTCCCCGAATCCCCAACCAGATCGTCTTCCTGGTAATTAAAGTTACGAGGGAATTTGCTGCCCAAAATGCTCGTATATCTTTTCGATTTGTTAATTTGGTGTGGCTCATAAGCCAGGCGCCATTGAAATGTCATATACCTAGAAGTGCGGCACCTAAAAAGACTTTTGGATGAGTATATGGGCATATCATTTTGATTTTCAAAACACAAACACATTAGTTCCACCTTCTCAGTATAGTTTCCCTTCAATTGTATGCCCTCTTGCATGTTTTTTACTTTTTTGGAGCGTGATTTATCCAGCTTGGAAGCTCCTAGCACTTCTTGGAAGTCTTGGAAATGTCGTCCATGCAAAGGTTTCTTAAGGACCAGATATCAAAATCCAATCAATGCAATAAGACCAACCTAAAAAAAAAATACGGCCAGCATATACTAATGAGTGGAACCAGGCTTATCCAATAACACCAGACACCATTTTGCGCTCTCGCCTTTTAATAGCATGGCCCTTCTCCCAGTTCGAAATTGATTACATTTCAAAACTCTGACCGTGAACTTGAGAAGAGGGTTACAAATTTTGCCGCTAGAGACGCTTCTAACGCGTATTGGCTCATAACTGATGTTTTCAATCATTGAACTTCCTTGCACGCGCTATGCAAACCGGAACCTTTTATTTCTAGCTTAAGAAGGTGAGCCACTGCTATGGTGGCAATTCCAGTGCGTGCACGAAGCAGATTATTGTGATGAATATCATCCTGGAAGGAGAGAAACTTGGTGAGATTTAAAGAAGACTTCAAGTAATGAGACAATGCTTTGAAGATCTGGTAACGCTTTGAAGAAGAATGGCCTGCTTTGATCATCTGTTTCAACAGGACAATGCTGCAAGACCTCGTACTGCCCGCTGTACGTTATAGCAACTTGGCTGGAAGACATTGCCGCATCCTTTCTACAGTCTAGATCCCACTCCAAGCATCTTATTTCTGTTTTGAATGTATCCTTCGGAAGTCATTCTTTGCAATTAATCAATATTTGGCGCCAAAACATGTTGTGAAGTGGCGTATTGTCCGCCATTGTGAAAGGACATTGCGAGCGCGATGGTTACTGGGAGTCAAATTATTGCCATCTGGTGGCTATTTGTGGCAGAGATGGACGTCTAGGTTTCTCTATTCATTTGCAGACACCTTTTGAGTAGTTGCCCTAATCAGAATGACGTGTAATGGGATTTTTAATATTTGTAGTTAGTTTTGACCTATGACCATATGAAGCGTGATGACATGCCCTTCAGCACAGGGTCGCACGTCCTGGAAGGCCTTTGTAGTCATAGCGTGTAGCGAGCTATTCTCTTGAGTCGAGCAATATTTTATGATAAAATGGTCACGTAACGCTGCATAATTTTCCCTCTCAAACTCACGACATAAAAATTTATAATAACACGAT